>VRLP01005969.1:0-32087 GCA_009660295.1 Lophius piscatorius | reverse complement strand
CCTAAGTCAGTAGATCTCAGAGCCCTACTGGGTTTGTATTCTACTAAGATGTCATTTATGTATTCTGGACCTAAACCATTCAGTGATTTGTAGACCAGTAGCAGAACTTTAAAATCTATTCTATAGCTGACTGGGAGCCAGTGTAAAGACTTTAAAACTGGAGTAATGTGCTCTGATCTCTTTGTTCTGGTTAAAACTCTAGCTGCAGCATTCTGAATGAGCTGCAGCTAAACAAATTTATAAAGGAACCCACCACCACAGGAACTCGTACCCTCTCCTGATAGGATAACTGCAAGTGTACCTCCTGCTTCAATTGTTTCTTTTGAAGGAATTTTCAAAGACTGAAAAGGTGAACGTAATCATAATGGCACAAGAAAAAAGGGGAAGAAAAAACCTTTACAAATGAAAATTGGAACATTTCTTCAAAAAAATAAAAATCAGTCTTGTATGCTGCATGCCATAAAATGTTTCTGGAGCTTTACAGTAAAAGAATAAAGAACTTTATTTATCTAAATTTTCTTTTTTAATTCAAAAAATTAGAATTGAAATCAAAAAATAATAATCCGTTAGCTGTAATCCAAGTCCTAGAATTACTGATATCTAAAAGAACATCTTAAAGATGTTTTTATTTGCTTCTGCTTATCTTAATTTAAGTTCTTTTAAGATATATATGCTTTATAATACGACTTTTCTGGGGAAAATGACCATGCTAAAATACAGTAAATGTAAAAAATAAAATGGCTTGTTTCGGTTGTGTTTGGACTGCAAAAACATGATATCCATGCGTGAAGGGAGGCTGTGTTATCAACGCTTTCACAAAAATGAAATTTTGGCAGTTTACATGGAGAGGGAAATTAATGTATTTCAAAAGTTTACACTCTGTAACCTGGTTTTAAATTGTTGTTTTTTCACGCCCCTTTTGCTTGTTCAACACATGGAATTAGGGGCTTTTCAGCAATATACCCTTCCTGTTTGGGACTTATTTCTATTCAGAATGGCGCAAAAAACAATAGGACTTATTCACCAATATCTTCTTCCTAATTGTCTAAAATGTGTTCCTAGGAAGACTCCGAAGAGGAAACCTACATCAGATTCATGAAGCCTTCTTTAACGCCAAATTTTTTTTCACCTGGGTTCTTGACTTAATAAATCCCATTCTTTATCTAAGGTTGAAAGGGCATTAGACCCTCCGCAATCTCGGTGGCAGTCTGTGTGCAAAATACACACGACTGCCACCGAGATTGCGGTGAAGAACAACGAAGTACATGCCAAAAGAGAAAGTGTAAAGACAGTGAAGCTTCGGACTCCAAACGTAAATAAATGTCAGCAGTTCTGAAGTGGAGATATTTGCTGCTGGAGATGGAAAGCTGTCCAACGTGCTGTCTTGATTTAGTGGTGTAAGTAGTGGCCTTGCTGTCGAATTGGAACAGACAAGCCGTTGTTTTTCACAAACATGGCCTCACTCAAGTAAGAGTAAGAGCGCTCTTTTATAGATAGTAATAATAGTAGATTCTGTTCTTACCTCAAAACCAGTTGCAGACCGTCATGGTTAGTAAGGCCTTCTCTGCTAGCCCTGACATTGTCAAAAAATTTAAAAATAAACATTCTTTAGTAAATATTGTACTTGAGACTACATGTGTTTGTATAGTTTATTTCCCATATGTCTCATTAATTTCATTGTTTCTTTCCGTGGCTGCTTCCAGTGAGCTCATAAAAGAGAGCTTTGTTTAATTTTTATCAGATTACTACACTGGGGTCTCTGGATGAAATGTCTGCATGCTGTGCAGCTTCCAAACCTAAAACCTGTGCCATCGACATACATTGGAAAATTTTGCTGATTGACATATTTTTAAACAATCGGATTTCGAAGTTGCCATATAGGGCGTGCTCTTTGACTAACTAGTGGTAGCTAGCTTGCCCAAACAGCTGATTTAACGTGTTTTTAAGGCAGCTTTGTCCTGCATCAGTACTACGTGTCTGGAGGGCGCAAATTTTCATCTCTGTTTCCAGCTCCTGACCAGCATTAATTTTCAACAATTAAAACGTATTGACATTGTGTCAGCACTTGCCTCCTTGCCGTATGGAAAAGGAATTTATAAAGGAACTGATATGCCCCTAGTTATTGGACTATTTTTTAAGGGAAGAACGGAGGACAGACTCTATAGCGTCAGATGAGGAACTGCTTCGATGAGACTAATTTCTAAGTACCTTAAATAGCTAGTGATAATGCTTGTTGAAGATTTTTGTCGGTGTGGTTGACTGAATGAAGTCCAAATTCAGTCTCACGCATGATGGCATGCCATCAAATGCAAGAAGCATTTTTTTGTTTTTCTTCGTGGTTGTGTGATGTTGAACCTCATTTTAAGCACTTTATTACAGTAGCTGAAGGTTCCTTCCTCTTTGAAAATGTGCTTGTTATGTTGTACTACAGCAGCATGGATCTGCAGTATCACTGCAAAGGTATTTAAGGGCAAAGGTATTTGAGGACAGCGTAATTGCGGTAGTACGGCCCAGGTGGATGGTGAGTTTTCAGGCAGAGCAAAGTTCAGTCGGTTTCAAAGGTCAAAATCGAAAATCCAAATAACCAGGCACAGGTTCAGAGGCATCAGACATATATTTAAACAGGTCAAAATCCAACTGACAACCTACTTACCAACAGGCAGGAACACAAATCACGATCTGAAATACAAAAAAACCGTACTGCTTTCAGTACTGAGGGGTAAGGCTGACTACACACTAGAGGATAAAACACCCAATTTATTGTTCGATTTGGCGCCCCTTAATGGTTAGTCGGGTGGGGCCGGATTCAAGACTTACCTTAAACGACTATTTGTCCAAATAATTGTCAAGTCTGTGGTGTCTATACGATTATCTTACTGTTCCTGATCGAGTCGGAGCCTACCTGATCTCGAATCGTAAATATCAACCAGGTTTGGGAAGGGTCATGACCAGATGTTACATTCTTTTACAGCAAACAGAAACCCAAACATACCTGTTTCCCGAGCTAAGTGGGTTATTGAAGAAAACCAGCTTGTCGAAGTATGGCAACAAGACCAGTGCCTTCATAGCGTGTCATACAATTTCATGTTTCAATTACATACATTTCTACATAAAAACTGACACATGTTCCTCCGCAGCCTCTCAATCCTCATCGTCATCATCATCTCCCCTGTCAACTCTCCTCGCTTGTCTGGAGGAGATAAAGGTGTGGATGAAAAACAACTTTCTCCAGTTGAACATCTCCAAAATCGAAGCAATATTAATTTTTGCACCCAACATCATACAGACCCAAGATCTTCCTCCATAACCAGTATTACCTTCTCTGGTCACGACATTCCCCTCTCTTCATCATTCACCAACCTCGGCGTAAGATTTGACCCTCAACTCACTTTTGAATCCCACATCATACAAGATCTCCTTTCATCATCTCCGAAATATTTCCAAACTCCGTTCTTCACTCGCCTTGAGTGATACTGAAAAGCTGGTTCACGCGTTCGTCTCCTCCCGACTGGATTACTGTAACGCACTTCTCATCGGGATCCCTGATAAAAGCCTTCAAAGACTACAGTATGTTCAAAACAGTGCTGCAAGGATCCTGATGAGAGTGCGTAAACATGAACACATCACCCCCGTTCTTCATTCCCTTCATTGGTTTCCCATCTCCACCAGGATTGATTATAAGATCTCTCTCCTTACTCACCAGTGCATCAATGGCAATGCACCCCTACCTGAAAGAACTACTCACCCCACTGACCTCAACACGATCCCTCCGTTCTACCCACTCATACCGCCTCGTCCTTCCCCGGACAAAGCTCAGCACCATGGGTGATCGGGCCTTCTGTTGTGCCGCCCCTCATGTGTGGAATGCCCTCCCTGACCAGCACAGTTGGCTGCTGTTAACTAAGTGAAGAAAGGAAAAAAAAGTTTTAAAAATAATTCTTATTTTGTCCGTCTGGATTACTTAGAAACATTGAATTTTGAGGATAGGCTTGATTGATAGTTGTATTTAGTTATTTTCTTTGTCACTTTTCCGTTTGAAAAACCTTCTAGTTTTGTAAATATTGGCTATGGTGAGAAGTGGAACTGCATTGGGTTTTAGCTTTATTTGGGAGCTAAGCGCATACAATGAAAATGTTATCAGGCTTTTAGACTTCCAGTCCACTTTTCTAAGCATTGGTCTATCTATCGTCCAAGTTGCCCATCTATTATTTACCCATTATTTAATATAAAATGTAATTATTTTATATGACACAACTGCCTTCCGCTAAGATTTGAATTTACCGTTCAATCTGCACAAGAGGTGTTCAAGAGGATAGGTTGTACACAGACTAGTTATCTCTAGTTCTTAGTAATATTCTGCACAATTTAATTTTATTGAACTCTTTCTTTCCCAGATTTTGACAAAATTAGAAGCATTCTGCTGGAATGTGTCACATTGTGATGATATTGCACAAACTAGCTTCATGACTAGATTGTGGTAACTTGGATAGATGAGAGGATTAGATCAGTTCCAGTCCCAAAGCTTTTACTGTCAGGAGTGAGTTATTGAAGAGGGCTATCAGGGGGAAAACATGTTTTGACATCAAACATATAAGAATCTTCGTATTAGTATTCCTCTTGTATTGCCTGGATAAATTCTGAGCTTTGATCATGTCGGCCACAAAAATGTGTTTACTTCTCTGTCTCGCAGTAAACAAACAAAAGTTTCGAAGCTTTTAAGGAAAAACTTGAATTGTGCTCCCTTCAGGATCTCTGTTCGGTACGGGTGAAATGGCTTTCACTGTCATCTTCTGTTACGTGAGTGATGATCCGTCTTCATTTGACCATGTTCTGCCCAAATTTATGGATTTATGAGCAATTTTTTGGATTGCTGAGTCATGGAGTATCGGAAGCATGGACTGATTAACAAACAACAACCTAGAGTCACAGTCAGCATCATGAGGAGAGGTTAATCATACAAATGTTTTTGGTCAAAACAAGACCATCTGGGAACTTAACACTTTAATGTCCTACTAAACTGTTTGGCAGAGCACATTTTGAGTCTGTATTTCTTATTTAAAAATGTGTGACCCAGTAAATGGAATGTGCTAGGCGCCACATGCTCAAGAAGCATTAACCATCCAGGCCATCATTCACACACCAATGGATGATAGGATATTATAGCATTACTTAAATCACAATATGATTGTATATTTAAGTAAAAAGGCGATAAAATATATGATAAATATATTGCAATTGATTACCTTTTTTTTGCAATTGTAGATTTTGTCCCCACAGGAAAACCGTTTATTTTATCCAAGTTCTCAGTCTTTTCATCAGATCACAAACTCAACAGACCCTTAATACCATATCATCTGGATACTTAAGTCACAATATCAAACGGAAAAACAAAACTTCCAGATAAAAAGCAGGCCAACAAAATAATTAGTTCCCCACAATCTCTCCTAATTGAGTTAACACCCGGTCAGTAATCCAGAACGTCACTGTCATCACACAAGGCCACTGCCACCCCATCCATCAATGATTCAGATACTACCCTCAGGTCACCGCTAGAAAAGTCCCAGTAGCCTCTGCTGGAATGTCTACAAAACATCTAGGAACATGTACAAAACAAAAAATCATTAATTCCCTCTGCTTTCATTTTATTTATTTTTGAGCTGATCAATGATTAGTTTCTGTTACTTTTGACAGACAATTAAGTTTTTCCTATCTTACATGATTTTATTGCAATGCTTAAGTCACTCTTTGAACTGGCGCATGTTAGTCAGCACAGTACAAATAGCTGTCTGGTTTTATGAAGAGGCTAAAGTGAGCAACAACAATATAGAATTTTGAATAAATAAAGAGATAAATTTGAGTGGCTCTATTTTCAGCCCTCCACTGAGAAATTTGTATGCATGGGTGATATAATGAGAATTGGCTCATGAGGTTTGGGAGAGTAAAATAAAAAGCACGGGATGATGTAAAATCTCATTTGTGCGTGTTTGACCATTTAAGGAGCATGGAATAAGAGCTCTCATAATTCCTTGTGTTCAGTATCTCTGCTCCAAAGCAGGAAGCTGATTGTAAGGAAGGTGTTTAACCCTCTGAGCCTTACATCGGTTGGACAGATACCACAGATTCAGTCTTCCTGAATCAATATCAGTTTAAAGAAAATTTGTCTGAAATGAAAATGAGGCTTCTTTCATAATTGAATACGGTAGCATAATCCCCTTTTATTAGAGCAAGCTGTACTCTCAGCAGACCGAATAACACCGGTCTCCATGTGCAGCCAACTGTCAGATGAGGGAGCACAAAATGGCAACAACATTTCCAAACCGCGACAGACTCTCCCCATGTTCACACTCAGCATGACACATTTTTGCATTGCTTTACTCTTTCTTCGCGTGTGAATATCATCTGGAACCAGTAACGTAAACCTGCAGATTTTCAGGAATGACATATACCTTTCTTTTCACTATTTCAAAGTAAAGACACCTGCTGCTTTGTAATGTAGTTATGTTATAGTTATAGCTATGTGTAATGTAGTTAAGCGGCTGGAGCGGCTATAGCTCAGCGGCTTCTGCTCAGCTCCTCTAGCCGTCGTCCCCAAACCTGAAGGGCCCGGACTGCCCTAGCCGTCTGCCTTTCCCGGACCCTTCGCAGGGTTGAAGCCCACTGCTCCTCAGGGAAGAGTCCAATGCAGACAAAGTATTTCACGTTTTCTGTACATTATACGCGATAATGAAGAGTATTCATTTAGAGAATCAGTTCACGTTATTAAACCGGAGGCAGAAACAGACAGCTCCTATAAACTGAACATCCAGCTGACTGACTTCTGGACGAGTGACGGAGAATTTTCATTACTGATAGGCCTTGGGGTCACAGCACCACCTGGCGAAACGGTCTGGGGAGCGTCAACTGCGTTGTGTGTGTGTTCATCTTTTAGACCAGAGACACTTGTTTGAAGACAACGTTATTCACAACATGGGCACAGAGGACAGATGGGAGTGAAGGAAGCCATGTTTTTATAATAGGTGTCGTTAGGGGCAACGTTGTCTTGATTACCTACAGGGTGATCATGCGAGTCATTACCATAACATAATTTGTGGCGTGAATAATGGTGAAACTGTCTGGAGAGAGATGTTTAGACTTCATTGTATGTGGGTAAGAAGTGGGGCATCGGTTTTGATGTTTTCAGGACAGTACCCCTTTCCCTTTTCAAGCAAACCTGATAGAAAATTAGGCCAAAATTACAATTAGAAGAGTATAAATATTAGTTTAAAGGAATTAAATATGATATTTGAAATGCTGATATGTCCAGCCTTCTCTGAAAGCCTAGAAGGACCTGAGGGTTCACCATGGGTGTCATTTGGAAATCTATCAATTTCCAGGCGAAGCAGGCTACTACAGACATCTCTCTCGCCAGCAATGCTCTCTGGAGGATCTGATGCGCCATCCCAGACTAAATGAAATATTCTAACTCTTCAGTAAGTTCTAGGTCTACACTGGGGAATCCCAGTTGGACATGCATCGGAACCCTCCAAAGGGAGGCCTTCTGGTAGCTTAAACCACCTCAAATGGCTCCTCAGTACATGAAAGAGCATCAGCTAGACTCCAGGCATATGTCCTCACCTTAACTCTAAGGCTGATCACAGCCATCTTACAAAAGAAGCTCATTTCAGCTGCTTGTATCCCTGACCTCATTCTCTCCTTTTCCTTGACGGTAGCTCAGTTGGTAGAGTAGTTGATTGATTCACAATGTAAAGTGCTTAGAGTGGAATCGAGCAGACTAGCAAAGCGCTAGTCCATTTACGTTTTACCCAGAAACTTTGCTGGATCTCGTCATTTATTTTAACTTTTGATACATGGAAGAAAACACTCCTGTTAGATTACTAGTAAGATGAACTGAGAGTCTGTTTACTCATTCGATTGTGATCGATCATTACACAGTTACAACCATGATAACTATGATATTCCATCTGTCAGTCCTGTCCAATCTCAATGATCTGACAACTGCTTAACTTTAAAAACACACATAGCTTCTCACCCTCTTGCAGAAACTCCCAAGCTTCCCATACTGACACTCATTTGTGTGAAAGTTATTTCCTATCCAAACAACACTGCTTAAGGTGCAAACATTTTTGATTACAGATGATTAAGATCATTTTTAATTGCAGGCTTGTGTTTCTGGTTGCATACTGCTATTTTATAATCAATAGAAAAACAGGTTTAGGCTGCAGTTGTGTGCACTCACAACTGCTTTCTCAATTGTGAGTTTATGGTGCAGTTTGATCCAATCAAGTGAACATACTTTGAACAGCTTCCATAGGATCGTAGAGAATGGATGAAAACACGCAATCATCAACTTCAGAGTGTCTTATTTGAATTGACTTGGATGAGTTGATAGTTGATAGTCTTATAACGCACAATACGCCAGATTGGGACCAAACAAAGGCAATATGACGCTTTGAACTTAATTTCTTAAAGATGTAATGTATAAAACCTGGTGTTATCAAGCTCCAGATTGCAACCTAATCTCATCCCTCCTCTCCAAGAATCTACAGTGGCCTTCAAGTGTCAAAATTATGTCATTGACTGACCTGTAAAGTTATGGCGTAACTTTAGATAGACTTATTTAGAAATTGTTAGAAGTCACTCATTCTCTAAAACTATGGCTTTTACTTTGTCCTTGAATTTGTCCAAGACGACCCAGACCCAGCTGCAGCGCACTAATTTGAACTAATTTGGAATTTGAACGCCTACACTGGTGCATAACATACAAACCAACATAAATCTACAATAGAAGCATGAAAAAAACAACTGAAAATACTATTTCACATGGGCATAATCTGTGTTAATAATAACATAATTAATGTGGTAGAATTTTGTTAGAAATGTGCAGACCATGTAAAAAAAAAATATGACCCTAAAATAAGCAAAACATTCCATCAAATGCACAAGCTTATGTTTGGAGTGTTAGGTAGAAGTCCGGAAGTCTGCTTCATAGTCCTAGAGGTGTACAGGTCCTGGAGGGATGGCAGGAGCTTTAAACCAAAAAGGAACGCTCCTCTTGTGACGTGTTTGATACACTGGGAGTCATTAGGTCCCATAAGTAGAATTTACCACCCACCACTAATGTGGTTCGTTGGGGACACAGTTGTCCTGATTATCGACTGGGTCGTAGTGTGAATAGTTTGCATTATGTGATTCAAACTTTGAAACTGCTTTGTGTGTGGGTAATAGGTGGTGGTGTGTAGACATGGCCGTTTCATTTATCATAGCTGGCTTCTTTCACTCCTCTAAAAACATCTGTCCAGCCTGTCAAAAATGTGGATATTGGAGTATATAGGAGTGTCCCAGACGGACTACTGGGTACCATCTACCTAAACATTGCTGCAGACCAAGTGGAAAAGGTATTCCCAAATGGCAGCTCCGTTTTTCAGCAGGATAAGGTCCCCTAACCACACTGAAGAAAGGGTTCAAGGTGTTGGCTTGGACTCCAAATTCCCTAGATCTCAATCCAATCTAACATCTATGCCATAAGATGGACACATTTGTTCAATTGAGGCTCCAATTCACAACTTCCGTGACTTAAAGGATATACTGCTAAAGTCTTGGTATTGGATACCAAAGCACACTTCCAAAAGTCTGCAGGAGTCCATTCCTCAATGGGTCAGAGCTGATTGCCAACAACAGAGTAGCCAAAACTATTTTAGGCAGATCATTATAATGTTAGTGTTGATTGCTAAATAATTCGACATGGTATCTTGTGGACCATTCTAATCTTACAATTTGTCTCCGAGCTCTAGTGCCTCTGAATGTCATCTTTGAAAACGAAAACATGACTGTATTCTTGTACTGAAGTTTCATGAGTAACATCTGGTGGATCAGGTGGATTTTTGTCAAAGTCGAGCTATTTGTCAAAGCGGCTTTACTGCTGCTCAAACAGAACCTCATTCATAACACTGAAAGCCTTTTTACAATCAAACACATAGCTGTTGACAAATGTTGCTTCCTCAGGCACAGCAATGACGCACTCCAACAGTCCAACAATAAACAGTAGCTCTTCCAAACAAGTTAGGTATTGAGTTCTGTGTCATGTACAACAATTGATGTTCTGTGCCTTTGGATGAGGTCTCATGCTGTACCACTTGTCTTTCTGTCTATCTGTAGGCCTATTTCTGCTGGCATCTGTTCAGATGGCTCAAACATCAGCAAGCATGTGCACACCCTTGAAGACGCTCAACGACAGCCTCAGCCACAGGCAACGGTACATGGTGAGAGAATGATGGCATGCCTGCAACCATGTCTTAGTGAAAATGGAAGCATGTGTGCGTTAGCGGTACAAGTAGCGGTAGTCGTGGTCTTACAATCTGGACCAGTTGGACGGGGCCAGAACAGTGGAGATGAATGGAAAGAACCCTTATGACCCTTCAAAATGCAATTAGGGTTCTTTGAAGACAAATTTCAACCTGAAAAATACGTAACTCCGCCAACGCCATGTCATTAAAACTGAGGCAATAAAAAAACAGTTTCCAGACGAAATCACAGCCGAAGCATATATCAACTCATCATAGACACATCACCAGATTATGTTGTTTGGAAGATATATCAATACATTTCAAAATGTTTATGTTCATACACAGAGTAGGGACATAGTACTACATTTAGCACTTTGAGATTTGATCCAAATGTAAAGTGCATTATAAATTAAATGTATTATTATTATTATTATTATAGTACACTGAGCAATGATATTCTTCTTTTGTAGTTTCCCTTCACACAAATAGAAAATACGATAGAAAAGAATAAAATGATGTACTAAAACTAAAAGGTATAAAATATATAAATACGTTCAAATGAACCAAGTGTATCCAAAGTCCGCGCAGTTTAGTAACAATTCTTGTATAGGCCCTGAGAAGATATGGATGTTGTGTAAATATGAAGATATGGATTAAGTGCAAGTATGAAAATAGTGCATTGAGCATGGTGTAAATATACAGTTCAGTGTTATTGGTTAGTGTGTGGTACAGAGTCATTCAGCAGCCTGATGGCTTGTGGATAGAAGTTGTTCTGGTCTAGTTGTTCTGGCTTTCAGACTCTTGTATCGTCTGCCAGACAGTAGCAGTGTGAAGAGTGTGTGCTGGTGTTGTGTAGTGTCCATGGTGATGTTGTGTGCCCTCTTATGATCCAGGTCTTATAAGTATCCTGAAGTGATGGGAAGGCTGCTCCGCAGATGTATTGTGCAGTTTTAATCACACGTTGGAGAGCCTTCCTGGCCTGTGTAGTGCAGTTCCAGAACCACACTGTGATGCCGTTTGTCAGGATGCTCTCCACAGTATATTTTTAGAATATATTATATTATATAGTTGCTGTGGAGTTTGGTGCATAATCCAAATTTCCTCAGCTCTCTTAAGAAGTAAAGTCGCTGTTGAGATTTCCTGACAATGTGTTGTGAGACCAGTAGAGGTCCTTGCTGATGTGGGTGCTGAGGAATTTAACGGTTTTCACCCACTCTACCTGAGCCTCACTGATGTGTATTGGCATGTGCTGGTCCCTCATCTTCCTTGGGTCAATAATCATCTCCTTAGTTTTCTCTGTGTTTATGGAGAGATTATTTGCGTGGCACCAGGACACCAGCTGAGCCACCGCCTGCCTGTAGGCTGTCTCTACTCCACCAGTGAACAGCCCGATGACTGTTGTATGCAAATTTGATGATGGTGGTGTTGCATCAGGGGGAAACACAGTTGTAGGTGAAGAGAGTGTACAGGTGCGGACTCAGCACACAACCCTGGGGGGTCCCAAGGCACACCGTCCTTGTGCCCGATGTCCGGATACCAACTCTGACTGTCTGGGGTCTGTCTGTGAGGAAATCCAGAACCCAGCTGCAGAGGGAGGGTATCAGTCCGAGGGTGAGGACCTTCACAGCCAGTCTGGTTGGGAGGACCGTGTTAAATGCCAAGCTGTAGTCGATAAACAGCATTTTACATATGTGTCATAATTCTACAGATGTTTGAAGGCTGTGGGGATGGAAGCGTTGAAAGCAAAATTATATAATCTCCTCCCTCTTCCCGGCATTTGTGTGCAAAAGTTATGACATGTTTCACTGAAACGCAACCCATACGGAAGCCAGGTGAAAAACACATCATCGGTGCAAATGTACGGTATGCAGTTGGAACATGGGGAACAGGTGTCTTGAAGTAAGACATTGACTGAATATCTGATCTGATTGCAGCCGTTCTGAATACAAGTCATGCCACACCTCATGTCAGGAAGACATGAGGAATCACCGTCAGCTGGATCCATAGTATTTCTACCAACAGCATGGAGCAGCAGCTGAACTTCCCAGATCCACGTGTCAGGACTCCCACTCAGGACACTTGGTTCATGTGCTCATGAGTCACTTAGACACAGTTAGACATTGTCTATTTGAGGCAGGTCTGCAGGGCATTCACATACCAGTCTTTTTTCTCCATGACCATATAATGAAGTTATTCATTCCTTCTTTTTATGTAACTGCTTGTCTTTATCAGGGTTGCGGGTGGACTGGAGCTTACCCTGGCTGACATTGGGCCAGAGGCAGTGTACAGCCAGGACGAGCAACAAGTTCGTAACAGGGTCACCCATTAAGACAAAAACACACATGCAATGCTTAGTCTATTTTAGATTCACCAATTCACTTATAAATCATGCTTTTGGTATTTGGAAGGAAGCTGGGGAACCATCGCAAGCATTGAGTCCCTTGGACAAGTTTGATTAGAACTGGAGCTTTCTTGCTGTGAGGCAGCTGTGGTATTGGTATTTGAAGGTTGTGCCATTTGAAAAAAAAAAAAAGAAAAGACTTTAATAACTTCTATAATTATCTTCATTTCAATCGGGAAAAAGGAGTGAATCTAGAAATGAAAGCTTTAAGTGGTACACATGAGTAGAAATGGTTCAAGTCTTTGGCACTCGGAGTGAAGTTTTGATGTTGTAGAACCATCTGTTCTGAGCAGCAGCATTAAAGACCCCCCATAGTCCAAATACTGGGGGTGGTGTTGATGGATGACTTCCCGAGTTTTGAAGCTGGAAAGGCTGACGAGCTTCGGTGTCAACTGAGTGGTGGTGGACGGAGACTGAAGGCTGGGCCCAGTCAGAGGGATGAAGGTTCTTAAAGCAAGAAGCCGCACGAGGATTGGTTGGCATGAGGATTTTGACATTTAACTGTTTATAAAATGAAAATGAAATGAGCAGCTGAGTGTTTTGGTAAAAATAGGGAAATAGCCACAGTTTCTGAGAGATTCAAGTGCCAATAATGATTTGGGATAATACATTGTATTCATCGAAATACTCAAAGATGCTTATTGGGTAAAGTAAATAAAAAGTGTTTAAAACAGGTATCAATATTGCATACAAACATGTAAATAAAAAACACCTCAGATAACAACGGATAACAAATCACACAAAATTGATCAGATTATACAACAATATTAAATTTATTTATTAAAGAGTGAAAAACTGATTGTCACACGTTTCAATTTGGGGGGAACCTTAAGAATGATTTCAAATCAGAATTTGAGGTGCACCGAAATAAACAGTGTTGAAATGACAAGA
Source organism: Lophius piscatorius (assembly GCA_009660295.1). NCBI lineage: Eukaryota > Metazoa > Chordata > Actinopteri > Lophiiformes > Lophiidae > Lophius > Lophius piscatorius. The sequence goes on along the minus strand of VRLP01005969.1, from coordinate 18,512 downwards.
ACTCATGTTGATTTCATTTAATAGAAATGAGTGACTACAACTTGCACAGAAATTAGAATATGCCATAAGCCTTAAATCTGGAACCTGTGTAAAAACAGGGTAGTAAATCAGTAAATCGGTTCTGCTCATTGGTTATTTAAAGTTACATACCCAACATAAACTCAAAAAAGATCCACACGATCTGATGTATTTTCGTAAGTAAGTTCTTAAAATCATTTATTTTCAGTGTCGGTAACATTGTACCCGTTTACCGGACGCCTAGCCAAATTGGTGCCCTAAGCAGAATTTGCTTATGGTACGTGTACTTGCATGTAAATTTGTAGAAAACAAGAAAGTATAATATGGTTAATATTAAAAAAATGAATGAATGAAACAAATTAATCTGGAATAAAAAAACTCTCAATCACAAAAGAAATATGTTTTTAACTTTAAATAAAAACATCATAATAAAAAATAATAATAAAAAATAATAGCAGTCAGTCCTTCAACATAACTAGCTGGCTTCAATTTAAGCGTTGCGCTCCCTCTCTGCCTCTGTCACTCTCTTCTTGAATGTGTGCCTGTTCAAATTTCATTGACATCGTGTGACCATGCAGTCGGACTTGGTGCCCCCATACAAGGTGGGGCCTTGCACTCAGTGTGGGAAGAGGCGGGCCTGAAAGTTTTTGTTCAGGAATTATTTGTTTACTACTTCTTTGAATTTCAACAGAAATACTTTGACTCTTCATCACATGCTAGTTCAAATCAAGGGCAGTTGTTTGCACAAGAGAAAACGTTTTCAAACAATATAAAAAGGAACAGTAGAAATTTTTAAATCAAAGGAACTCATAAAATAAATGAAACAAACTAAGTCATAAATGAAAAGGAAATAAAATCCAATGTGCAATGTTATCAGGGTAGCGCCCTAGTTTTTATCTCTGAATACAGATTACATAATTCTGCAAACTTTGTTCCGAGAAACACTGGCCATCAAAATGGAACGCCCTGATTACCAGTCGGTCTCACACACGTTGGACATGTCCAAACTCACCTTGAAGAACACTTTCCAACATATTCCCTTTTTCTAAATCCAATAGAGGACTTATTTCCAACATGGCGGAGGAAAGTGTAGGAAGGCAGACCCCACCGGCGTTTGGCACTACTCCAGGCAATGGAGGAGGCACACGATGGCATCACACGCAGATAAATGCCTTGGATGGATCCGCCAGGCCAGGCCAGGCCAGGCCAGGCGTTTTTACCCCTGCTGCCTGGTCAGAGAAAACATCGCATCAAGGTTTTCTGGCCTGACCAGGATCAGAGGCGCGATGCAGAGTGATCTGCTTCATTGCATTTCAATTTATTTCTTGTCAGATCAGCTGAACAAATTGTATTGCAGTAAGGAATAAATACTTATTCTGTACTTTTTGTTTTCTTTGTAGTTTTTGTCATCGTCCTTACAGAGTGGAAATTAGAGGGTTAAGGGGTGGTTGGCTAGTTCCCAGTCTCATTTAGCACTCTGATGGGCTGAGGGAAGAAACTCTTCCTCATCCTCTCTGTGTTGGCCCTCGGTGTGGGGTATGTAGAATCTCAGGGTGACTGGAGTCCCGGACGATCTTCATAGTTCTGGTTCTGCAGCGGTTAATATAAATGTCGTGCAGGTTTGGGAGGGTGGTCCTGGTGGTTCTCTAAGCTGAGCGGACCACCCACCTAGGAGCCATGTTCATGTACATACCATGTACATGAACACATCTGATGGTTGGGTTTTGAATTTATCACATCAGTTTTAATTTGAAGCTTTGACACACATCATCATAAAATAGCTGTGTGTTTGGTTTTGGTGGAAGGAAACAGTTTTGAGAAGCGAGAACCTGCTTTTGAGTGTTGGGTTTCATTTTGGAATTTTTACTGCGTAGTTAAATCTTTTCCAGTTTGTGTTTCGAGTTTTGAGAAATTGAAAAACAGTTTCTTGAAATGTTTTAAACGTTTGGGAAAAACTATAAACAAAGTGAAGACATGAAAAGATTGCCTCAACATAAAAATGACCTGAATACTTGGTCAGATAAAAACAAACAAATATTTCCTTGATTCAAGATATTTCTTTTACTTCTGACATGAATGCTGCAAGAGAAATTAATGCGAGGCAAATGACACAAGTAACTAGAATCTGCGCTAATCTATACGGAAAAGGTTTAGGGCCACGTACGGCTAAGTGAAATTTCGCGCCACCTAAAAAAATAGCTTTGGCGTTCACGTAGCTATGACATCTGCAAATCACTCTCACTCCGCTTTTCTTTCTCTATTCATGCCGCTTTCGTTGTGGCAATATCACCTGGGATCATTCGCGTCAACCTTGTGAGTAACGCAAGCCGTTAAATATACAGGAATCGTACATACAACATTTCTTTGCCCTCTTTCACTCTGTCATCAACCATGACCAAATAAACACAACTACTTTTTAGCATTTGTTGTTGAAGTTACAGATCCTTCCGAAAACCAACATCGTGTCTGAGAACACTCCAATATCAATAGATAATCTCCCTCCAGACAGCGCCATGCGACTTGTTTGCTTGAGTTGAAAGTTTAAAACTATATAGAGAATATTCACAAGGCAAATGACGCGAGTAATGCCATCTGAACATGGAAAAAAAACAAAAAAAAACGCATTTACTTTACTACCTTAATTGCTCTATTCGTTCTGCTTTAATGATGTGAATGCAACTTCACTACAATGATGATGTCTGGTGCAAATTCACATCTCCCTTCGGCGTGGCATTGACTTCTGAAAAGCGTTTGGTAAAAACACCTACCTACCTGAACTCGGAATGGGTGCATTTTTGTGTCGCTTAAGTCTATCTATTCTAATGTCTAATGTCACCTGTGATCATTAGCTATGCATATTATAGCTCAAAATGCATATGTTTCTCTACACTATTTCACTCTGTTATCAACCATAAACAAAGTAAACACAATTACTTGTTTGTGTCACTATCAAAGATAAGTCACAGATATGTTAGAAATGTAATTGTCGTTCGTCAAACCTTCTCCATTTCCATATCCAAATCCGAGTCCAACTGACACCCGGACGTGAGACATTTGGAGAATCCCAACACTGATAGGCATTTGCTGCACAGCATCACGCAAGTTATCCGGTCAATCTGAAAAAAAGTCAAATGCACAAAAAAAATCTTGTGTTCGCAACATTAGGCGTCAGTTCTGCCTTGTGTGTGAAAGAGGTTCTTTCGATGTCTTATTTTGGATGGAAATATCACAGCCTGTTTGAAGCATAAATTTTGTTTGTTAATTGTTTCTCTCTTTGTTTCTATCTGCATTACAGCAACACAACTTCCCCATCAACTACACAATCCGTGTTCATTCCTATGAACTCTTTAGGCTGTCAAACATCAGCAGAATGGTAAACCTCATCACCAGATGATAATATAAACGATCCAAATGCATTCATACAGCTGTGTCGTTTTAATCTCACTTTATCTGACATTTATTTTCATCGTCAGAGATCACAGGCGGAGGACCTTCTTCTCCAGAGGTTGTGGTTCCTAGTCAACCAAGGCGTGTTAAAAAAGGTAAGAGTATTTTCCTAAAGAGAAACTTTTGCTAGATTTTGTTCTAAAAGCAAGATTATACACCATCCCTGTTCATCACTTCAACAGAAACATTTCAGAGTCAGGAAGTTGTTTCCTAGGTCTCACCAGTAGCACGCTATACCAAAATAAAAGGAAATTCCAGAGGGTTACGGACATCCATCAGTTTGTGCAGCGTTCTTAAGCTGTTTCTAAGGTTCTGGGACTCCACAGATCCACAGTGAGACACATTATCTACACATAGAGAGCATTTGGAACAACAGTGAACCTTCACAGAAGTAGACAACCTTCCATATTCCTCCAAGAGCATGGTGAAGATTTATTCAGGATGTCATAGAATATCCAAAGAAAACGTATAAAGAACTGCAGGCCTCTCTCACCTCAGTGAAGGTCAGCATTCGTGGTTTCACTGTTCCAAAAGCACTGGGCTAAAATAGCATCATGGGGAGTGGCGAGGAGAAGGCCACTGCTGACCCAGAAGAACATCGAGACTCCTCGGAATTTACCCACAACCCACCTTGGTGACACACAACTATAGAAGACATATCAGGAGGGGTTCTAAGAGGATCAGAGGGCACATTATCATTGAACTCTTTATATAACAAAGTAGATAATGTTCACTTTCAAATACTGTATCAGTTTTCTAGGTGTTTAGTGTCTCTTTAAACTACACTTGACTAGAATTTGGTATTATCAAAGGGAACGCACCATCTGTGCAGCCTGGCAGCGAATCAGAGAAGTCTTCACTTTATTAAAGCATATTTTAAAAAGAAATGTTTAATCACTGGCAGATTATTCTGACCTCAGTTATAAAAAAGTTTGGGAATCTGGTTAATGATCATAAAATGCTCACAGTCAGAATGTGACTCAGGCGTTCTCAGAAGTTTCTGCTTTGTGTCATTCATTAAAGGTTATTAAAAGACAACTTTACAGAACGGGGTTAGAGTTTTAGCTGGTTTCATTTCAGGTTGAAAAAAATGTTTCATGAGGTGACTAATACAGTGTAGGAGCCCCTTTTGCTGCTTAAACAGCTCTGAGTTATCGAGGCCTGGACTTCACAAGACCATTATTCTGCTGGAAGAATCCACTAGCCTTAGGGAAAACCATTTCCATGAAGGGGGGTCAGTCTTTAGGTAGGTGCGACCTGTCAAAAGAACTCCAAAGAGCAGAACATCCAAACCAACACACTGCATCCCCATGCTTGTCTTATTCCGTTTGTTCATTTGCTACCAACCCTCACAGACCGGTCTGCTGCTACACAGCCCCAGATGTCACTGTGTGTTCAGGGACCTTCTTATCAGAACCAGACAACATGGACTGACATGGATTTGATCCTTACACTGATAAATTATTCTTGGGAGCCCTTGTCCCTGTCACCTATTCACTTGTGGTCCTTCCTTAGACCACTTAAGTAGGTTCTAACCACTGCAGACCAGAAATATCCAACAAGACCTGCAGTTCTGGAGATGTTCTGAAGCATGAATCTTGTCAAAGTCACTCATATTCTCATGCTTGATAATTTTCCCTTCGTCCAACCTCAACTTTAGGCCAAATGCTTGCATATCCCACCCACGGACGGGTAACCATGCTAACAACATAATCACTGTTATTCTTGTCACCTGCAAGTGGTTTGAGTGTTATGGCTCATCGCTGGAGCTTAGGGATACGTATAAAACCATTAAAGCTGTTCTACGTTACAGTTGCGTTTGCAACCTGTTAAGGTCTTCGGACCCGAAGAGGTTACTAAAAATGTTGCTTGCAAATTTCAGATTATCCGGGTCCTACCAGAGAGACACCCCTCACGTCCATACACAGCAGAGCTGGAGAGACGCTTCAAGGATGCAGAGGGTGTCTTTGTGCAGTCACATCCCGCCGAGGTAAGCTGGAGTTCACAGATGTGCAGCACCACTGGATAAAATTCCTCCACAGACAAAGCAATTCTGTCCGTAAGTGGATTTAGCTCAGTGGCTGGGATGCTTCAGAGGATACTAATGTCACATTGATCCTATTTATCAATACTGGGAATGAATGCCTCTGTCATTAAGAAGTTATATGCTGCTTCTATTTTTGAGCTGGAGCAGAGCAGAGCAGGGGCATTTTGCGCGGTTATACGAACTTAGACTTCCTGCTTAACTGAATCTTTTTAAAACGGTATTTCGTCTGACTTGGTATTTTCTCAGACTTTATGCTCCACTTTATTGAATTTGAATATGCATCCTTCCTCAACTGCTGCCCCTTTTATGGCAGTATTAAAAAATAACCTTTATAGACCAGTTTTAAAAATACAGTCGCCTTTTCAGCCATGGCTGCCCTGTGGCATTGTGTCTAAAGTCAGCAGACAGTGAGTCTGGACTGATCACAGTTAGATCAGATGACTGAATTATGATCTATATCTGGTTTGTTCTTTCTTATGATTTACAGTTAAATATCTGTCCTCTCCAAACCATCTTCAACATGTTGGTAGTTGAGGTGATTTAGAAGTGGAAGAAATGTCCAGCTTTTTGTGTGTTCGCATGTCAACATCACATGCTTAATTGAAGTCGTGGGTGTTGATCTTTGATATAAGGCTAATAATAAGCATCTACTGGAATGATCTTGTTGTGAAGGGATGGACAGGAGAAAGATTTCAGTTGCAGTCAGTTGTTGTCTTCCATCAGGTGGTGCATACAAATCTTTAATAATGGCCATAAATATGGGATTTTTAAAATCCTATTGTAATTTTTTTCAAATTCAGCTGCCGTTCATGTATTAGTTGCAAAATCACATAATTTTTGCATCACATTTAATGAAATCATTCACATTAAGGTACTAGCCATAACATTATGATCACCTGCCTACTTTTGTGTTCATCCTTTTGCCACCAAAACAGTTTTGATCCGTCCACCAGACATCTGGAGGTGAGCTAAGTTATCTAACAATAGCAGCAGATTGTTTGAGTCCTGGAAGTCATGAGGTGGAGCCATGGTTTTGATTTGCTCTGTCAAGTACGGCACACAGATACTGGATTGGATTGACATCTGAGGCCAGACCGACACTTGGACACACTAGGTGGGTTTACATGGACCCACCTAGTCTCTAATCGGAATCAGGAATTACCTGATTCCGATTAGATTCGGAAAAGACGTCTAATGGGAAAGAAAATGCTGCATGTAAACACTCCTTTCCAAATGGAAAGAACTTTGCCGAATTAGATTTTATTCCTTTGCAAGGAGGTAGTCTAAGACTTTTCGGAAAGCCTTTCTGATAGCCATTTGCTGCATGTAAACGCTGTACCGGAAAGCTTTCTGTTTGAATTGTATCCGCGCATGCCCAGAGTCGTGACGAAATGCTCAGCTGAGTTCTTTCAGCGCCGCGATGCAATTTCAATATGGCGACTTCAAAACAGTACCGGTCTGCATCGGAGTGTGTTTTATTCATTGCAAATTTGAAATGTTTTAACATTTTTGGACGGTTGGATGGGCGAAAGTCACTACCGCGCATGCCCTCGGTCATATTCTTCTTCTGGGCCCTTGTTGGCGGTCGGCACCAAGCTCACTGAAGCATTATCGCCAGCTTATGAACAAATTTGGATCGTCTGTGCATGTATGAAAGTGCTTCCGATTAGGAGAGATGATGCATTTAAACACCGGGTCGGAAAAGATCACAAGTCATGTAAACAGGCGACCGACTATTCGGAAATTCGGAAAGCTTTAATTATGAAAGGAGAAAAGTGTCCCATGTAAACCCACTTACTGTTATGTTCCCCAAACCATTATCAAATCCTATTTACACAAGATGTTCTTCAGAACTTTTTTCAACAAAACTGAGTTAAGAAGAACCAGGGAACAATCAAAACTTAAAACTGAAGAGATGAGAAAATAACCATACACGTCTCAGGGAGCATGATCCTGCTGGAAGAGGCCACTACCATTAAGGAATACTGTTTTCATGAAGGGGGGACTGCAGAAATCTCAAATATAGATGCAACATTTGAAAGTAGTGTAGCACTACACTTGGGTTGTACAATGAATGGTACGACCCAAGGTTTCCGCACACTGCACACAGCCATCCACATAATGGAATGGAACATATTAAACCCTGATCCATCAGACCAGACCTCCTTTCCCTGCTCCGTGGTCCAGTTCTGTTGCTGACGTGCCCATTTTAAGAATTTCAGTAGTGGACAGGGGTCAGAGGTCCCTCTGACACCTTTCTAGAGTCTTTTCAGCAGTTTGTTGTGCATTGGCTCTTCTGTGGGATTAACAGGGCGAAGGTGGCTCAGTTGATAAAGTCTTTCTCCACTTATCAGAAGGTCGGTGGTCCGAACCCCGGCCACTGCAGTCTACATGTTGAAGTGTCCTTGAACAAGATGCTGAACCCCAAGTTGCTCCCAGTGGCTGTTCCATTGGTATGTGAATGATGGCGTGAATGGTTATTGCTCCTGATGAATATTTGGTACCTTGCATGGCAGCTTCTATCATCACTGTATGAATGTATGTGTGAATGCTGACTCATGTTGTAAAAGCGCTTTGAGTGGTCAAGCAAACTAGAAAAGCGCTGTATAAGTACAGACCATTTACCATTTACTTCCCACGCAATGAGGTTTGGACTCATTCAACAATATCTTCGTAAGAATTTTCTTAAATTTGTATTTAGGAAGAACCCTAAGAGAAAACTTACGTCAGATTCACGAAGCCTTCTTAAGCCTTCATCGGTGGGAATCCCATTCTGCATGTAGGCCTGAAGCTTGTGCTTTTGGTGTAATTAGCATATGTAAATGCCCCGCTAATGCCCATAAAAGAGTTTTAGAGTACAGCTCTGCGTACAAAACTCACGACTGTCAGAGTGCTTACGGAAAATAACAAACAAGAAAATGCCAAAGAGAAAGTGTAAAAACATGAAAGCTCTGCAGTCAAAATGCCATAAAATGTTAGCAAGTCTGGAGTAGAGGTATTGCTTTGGCAGCTGGACAGCAAACGGGCTGTCTGATATAGTTTCGGCCGGAGCGGATACAAAAATAACCCAAAAAAGATGTATGGGATATTTTACAGTGAATGCTGAGAGAAGAGAAAAAAACGTGATTCAATGTCAAGCTGAGGTTAAACATCTTGTGAAACACAAAAGCGCAGCAGCGAATTGTTCGAGACAGGCATGGAAGCGCCGCTGCACGTCTGATCTCAGACTCTTTCACAGACCGAATCAACCCAGGTCAAATCCTCTGGAATAAGAACTTAAAGAAACTAATCTAAGCATTGGAAAATATAAGATAAACACTGAAACCTTTTATTTTTGAAGTAACGTGTTTTTGTAAGCTGAAAAAGTTTATTTTAAATCCTTTAATTACAAACTTCAACAACAAGTCCATTGTATAGCGTTTATTTATTTTAAAAACCATAATACTTGGTAAAATAATGAAAATTATTATTATTAATTAATTATAAATGGAAAAATATTATTGTAATTCAAATCCTGAATTATCCAACAGTATAATTGAAGAAAACACAACAACCGATTCTTTTTGCTCTAATATGGCATCAGTGAAATGCTCTTGAGTGTTTGTGGATCCTGTTCTTACCTAAGAACAAATCCAAAATAAGAAAACATTGGTGAATGACGGAATCTCGTAACCGCGTTAAAGGAGGTTTGAGAAGTAAATTCTTTGTAAGAACTGTGGCTGAATGAGGCCCAATGACCCTGGTTGTCCTTCCTTAGACCACTGTGGTAGGTTCTAATCACTGCAGACCAGTGACACCCAACAGAAACTGCAGTTCTGGAGATGCTCTGACCCAGTCATCTTACGTCACAATCTCGTCCTTGTCACAGTAACACTTGTCCATTTTTCCTGCTTCCAACATCAACTTCCGGCCAAAATATCCAACCCACTGACCGGTTACCACAGCAACAGGATATTTTAAGTTATTCACTTCACCTGTTGGGGCTTATAATGTCGTGGCTGACCTTCACAAAGCAAAGGTGTTTCTACTGTGTTGAGTCAAAGTGAATACATTTATTAACTGACTGAATTCCTTTGCTGCAAAATTGCAATAAATAATGTGTTTACTCAAGCGCCCTTATAATTCAAGTGAGGCACATTCTTTTGACCCGACTGCATTTCCATGTGTTTGGCTGTGCGTCCAGGTGTTCCAGCAGGAACTTCCAGGGGCAATCCAGGAAACTTGGGATCACTTAACAGAAGAGCCTGACAGAGTGCATGAGTCCAGATGGCGTTTTGCCTCCCCGAAGTCCCTCCTGGACAGCTTCGGCCGCACCATGCACTGCCTCTTCAGTGAGTGCTTCTCCGGTACAGAACAGCAACAGGACTGTGAGTATGACCCGTCAGAACCGCTCCTGTGGCTCTAATTAAACGGGCTCTATTGTATTTTCTGATGTGCTCCAGTAGCATACAGGTAGACCAGCAGGGTGGTCAAAAATCCTGCAGTGAGGAGATAATGTGTCTTTTCACATTGTTGGATATTCTGTGATTGATTAAGACAGTATAGGTGATGGGTTCAGATTTTCTTTATTTGAGCACGATTACAAATACCACATTGGGAAAGTACTCCATTGTAAGTAAAAGCCCTGCATTCAAATGAGTTGTTAACCTTCTCAATGAATGAATGAGCACTGAGGTGCAAAACACATAGTTAACCATCTTTAGTGTGGAAGTTTGAAAATATGTTTTGTTCATTTTGAGACTGTGGCGGGCCACCTGACAGTTTTTAACTATCGCAAACTTGACATGCATTATAACTGTACCATCTTTAAGTAAACTTCTTTGACCAAAATGTTACCCAACTCTTATCAAAGCCAAACCTCAATGTTAATGTGTTTACAAAGTTATGCAAAAGAACCATTTTTAGTGAAACGGAAAGCAGTACTTTACGTACTGAGTTATTCCCTTGCACCAGTTCTGATAAAACCGGTACCCTGTTCAACCCCACTGCGTATTGTCTATTACTATGTCAAATCTATCAACAAGATAGTTTGTTCCATACTACACTTTCTACATTAAGATGAGTGACTGCTGCTGTCACTGAGTTGTGGGAGTTTTACCCCAGACCAGAAAAGATGTCAGAATGTGCTTCCATTAGAAAAGATGTCAAAAATTTCAAAAATATGAAGCTTTGATAGAAACCAGTTTGTGACAATCCACAACATATACAGTATATACCATATACAGAATATATGTTCCTCTAATTATAACCGTATTCAATTAAATTCATAATTCCTCCTTTTTACTCAAAAACAAGGCAAAAGTAATAGACATTAGGTCAATTGACCTAAAAAGTTGTTAGAATTTGTGCTAATGGGTTGGAATAACATTGACTAAAAAGACAGAATTGAGAGATTATTTCTACTTTATGCTTTCCAGAAAGCCAAAACTAACCCGTGAGGGCAAACGTCACATGGCCGATGAGAAGCCAGTAGTAGGTGTAAGTAAGTGAAAATAGTCACTGTGCAGAAGAATGGTCCCTTTCAGTGTTTATTATTATAGACGTACCAGGGTCACTATTACTGCTGCGTTAACAGCAGATAGGTGTATGTTACTGCTGGTCATGAAGAAAACTAATGCAGACATTGGGAGAAATTACACCTCTTCACAGAAAAGCAGCAGATGTAGATCCTATCCCAGTACCTTCTTGCTGTGAGGCAGCAGCGCTACCCACTGTGCTGCCATGCCGTCATGAAATAATAATAAAGCTGCATGGAATGGACGCACATGGCCACTATCGCTCAGAGGTAGAGTGGTCGTCCCCCAGCCCCTAGTCGACAAATGGAATCCAGCCCATACCATTTACTTGTAGAAGGGTCCTTGAGCAAGATCCTGAACCTGAAGATGACCACCCACTGCTCCTCAGGGATTAATTAAATGCAAACTTATCCTGTATGTGACAAATTGAGGTTTCTATTATATTCTAAATAATAAAGTACAGCTATCTCAAATGTGTACTTAAGTAAAGAAACTAAGTTACTTTCCATCATCATATAACAGTATAAGAACCTTGGTGCTCTCCTCTTACTATAGCAAATGTTCTGTACCTGACATTTGAACAATATGAAGCGCCCGGCTAAGAGTCCAAGTTGCAAGTAGTGGCTAACACACAGTTTAACAGTGCAGAATCTTGATGGTTCGTTGTGTTTTTAACAAAACATGGAAAGGAACAGATCATCTTCAGTCCCTGTTGAAGACAGGTGTGTGTCACGTTAAAGATTGTTCGGGGGACGGACCCTGCGTCTGCTGTCTTCAAATCCTCTGTCCTATCAAACACTCCATTTGGCTGCATGGCAGCATAAACAGCCATATTTAAGTAAGGAGAATGAGGAGGATTCAGGCTGAGGGTAGTGCATCTCCGTCTGTGCCATTTACACACCGGGCACAGAAGTTTTGAAGTGCAGTGTGTGAACTGAAGTGGAATCTACACCACTAATGGTGTAGTTCAAGATGGCTTACCCTTGCCTATCCAAGAATCTTAACTGGCCTTCAAGCGGCGAGGTCTGGTCGCCCCAAAACCCAGAGTGCTCGCTGTACATGTTCATGAAGGAAATGCACCTAGAAGGGCTAGGCTATCGCTGGAAAGTGGTCCCACCAGGGGATTCTCCTGAGCCATGCTGGTTTTCCTGTGCCACGTAATAAGTATGATCCTCCATTTGTCAAAAGTTTGGTTGACTGTCGCGATGGGGGCCCCATCCTTCCTTCTCTGGGGAGAGGAGGAGAGTGAACAGTGAGCACTCATTCCATCCTTCGGGAAGTGGCGAAGTCTGTAAAGCTCAGTGCCATAGCTGTGAGCCACCTTCGTTTGGACCTTTTGATGTATAATCAGCTGATAATAAAACCACAACTATCAATTTCATATTCCATTTTTTTTAAGAGATGCCCCTAGATTTACAGACTTGACCTTTAACTTCATTACTTACTTGAATCTCCCAAAATGCCGACACAGTCTAATGGTAATTCATTTTCTGTGTTCTTCTCCACATCCAAAAGGTCCCACACACAGTCCAGGTTCATACAGTGAAAGCAGCCATCCTCCTGATAAATCCCGAGGCACCACTAGAGGTGACGTCCATGAGGGTGTGAGTCTCTATGATGGATACAATTATTTGTTTAGCTGGAAGAAAATGTACATTTGGGTTCAGCATCACTTGCATCACATGAGCAGTGTGTGAACACACTCTTCAGCAAGATTTTGGTTGAAGGGTCTTTGCCCGGAGTAGCAGCATGGAATTCCCCTGGTGTGGAAACTTGTAGTGGTAGCGGGGGCTGATGGCTCTGCTGAGGCTGATGAACGATGCGGCTTATGGATCTGCAAGGACTGGGTTGAGATTGGGACCAAACTCAATCAAGGAAGGGTCTAAAATTACGGATGAGCAGCACTCAAATTGGCCACGTTTAATTTGGTATATTATCACAATTTATTCTTGTTTTTTTAATTCATATTATAGAATTCTGATCGAACCAATGGAATATAAAATACTCAAATTACAGATAAAATTTCAAACAGATCACAGATCTGTAACAGTGTTACAGATCAGTGTTACCCATTTTTCACAGAATCCTTTTTTTTCCTACACAACCATCAAGAACAGCCGGAAAACAATGGATTTTTAAAATTACAAATCACATCAGTTTTAATTAACTATATCAACAAAAAGGAAAGGGCCTTGGTAAACAGCTAAGCTGATTTAGCTGTTTTTTTCTTCTGCTATAATAAAACAGTAAAGTAGTTTCCTCTTTATGTTGCTGCACCTTAGAAAACATTAAGGTGCCTGATTTAGCCTCCTGGTGGAATTCACATTAAATTCAAGCAACTTCATGTTTTCTGGTTTTCAACTCAGAACTGACACATGTTGAATGGCTGGAGGACGTGAATCTACTCGGCAGTTTATTAAAACAGCATTTCTGTTTATTTATACGCACCTGCGACTTACTAAAATCTTAAATAAAGTATATCCCATCCTTGATCCATAGCATCTCTCTTAAGGATTAGCCTGAAGTTTATCAGAGTGACTGGACAAATATCTGACATCCAAGTAGTAGGGAGAAGCGCTGCCGTAGTTCATTGCAGTGCATTCTGGGATTTGTTGTATCTGTGGTCTTTGTGCTGTATACCAGATGGACATTTATTAAAAGAAATAAGATATCGTCTCGCGGGATGAATATCATGGTTTTGCGCTCGGATGTTACCCGTTGGCCTGGAATATCACACGTGGGAACTAGATGAATGGAGAGAGTCAAAGACAGCAGCTGATGTTCATAGGCTAGACATGCAGATGTGACACAGTGATGGAATGGATGAGGACCGTCTCAAGCTGTACGCTGCCCCCTGGGGGTTTAGAAATCTTAAGCTGAAACTCAGCTGTTGGGCTCGCGTCCAGACGCATGTCAAAAGTTGATTTAATATCCCTGGGGATATTTTCATTAAATTCTACAGAAATACAGACTTACCTTACCCCCTGCAAATACACCTTATTAAATCGCATATATGACCCACGATGCACTGGGCTTTTCTCAACCTCCTACCTACTTAGCTTATACCTTGATCCCCTCTGCTTTCACACCACAAACAAACGGCACCGGGGTTTACTTGGAAGCGAACCGAGAACCCTGTTTTCAAGCCGACCAGATTTAGCATGTTTGGTGGTTTAAGTGGACCGAACAGATTACCTCAGCCTTTAACATCTACAGTATGAGCAGGACTACACAACAATCTAGCCGTAATAACAATCCAAAAACATGCCACACATGGAGTACATTTATTTTTGAGTACATTAGGTACATTTTGCTGATAATACTTAAATTGTTTTACTTAAGTAAGGTTATAAATGTAGTGCTTTTACTTGTAGTGGAGTAATTGAACTTATTTTTGCCCAAGTGAAGGATCTGATTACCCATCACTGTCTTAGTGATGAATTATTTACATAGCAGTAAAAAAAAAAATTAAAAATTCAATATTGTCTTTAGACAAGGTTGTTATTGATCAGTTGGGTTGGGATGCCTGTAGAGAGTGTGTTTATAATGTTCCTGAGCGCACTTCAAATTAACGTCAACACTACCATCGGTGCGCAGATGGAAGCAGCTACTTACACAGCGTGGGTGAAAAAGACAAGTGCGTCACTCCGAAATGAGCTTTGACGACCGATGTGTGCGGCACTCTGCTCCAGGCCCAACAAACTGTAGAGCCTTTTTGACCCTCTTGGCTTTGGCTCGCGTCGGTTCAGCTTCATTAAAATCATCAGCTTTGTGCACAACAGGAAGACACAGATTTAGCAATTAATTGCCCTCACTCAAAGCAGATCCGAGCGTTTGATGTCAGTGTTGGAATTCTTAGAGCCACCATTGACAAAATTTAAAAAGGTCACGGCTCAATTTGAAGTCTAAAATTTCCAATCTTTAAACACAAATCCTGATCCTAAAATATACTTACAAAGAACATTTTGCCGGTATCTCTTTGATTAAATATAATATAATATATATTAATACTCTTCTTATAATTATAGCTTAGAGAAAAGCCATTTGTATCTACAGAGGGGTTGGGTGTTTGAAAATGCAAACCCGAATCTGTTTCTATAGAGGCAGATAAAGAAACCATTGAACTATTAACAAAATGTTTCTAAAACACGCTTCCAAAGTCCAACAAAGAACAAGAAAAACGTTAATAAATAAAGTAGGTGCAGTCGCATTGGGAAGGATTCCCTCACTTTCCTTTTTATATAATATAAATATTTTATGGTATACCTGCAGTCACCTCCCAACTATCCCTCACCCTGATCATACAGAGATTGTGCAATACCTTTCTCTACAACTCCTCCTTTTATCTACACTGATTGAAAGAGCAGGCGGCAGAGTACTGTAGCAGGTGCCTCAGATCGGGACGGTTCTTGTTCAAAGCCACCTCCGGCTATCAGGCCCTTTGTGTTTTCAGTTGGCATGGTCTCCGCCTCGCTGCAAAACATGCAGTGTAGGCAAACTGGTGACTCTGAATTGCCCGTAGGCTTGAATCTGAGCCGGAACAGTTGTTTGTCTCCAGCGTCCTATGATTAGCTCATCCAAGGTGAATACACACAGACGCCCACATGACCAGAACAGAATAAGTGGTTAAAGAAAGTCAATACATAAACAGACAACACAATGCCTTTGTGTTCTTGTGGGGATTGTGGAAGCAAACCCTTCGAGAGCAAAACAGGCGTGTCATATTGATCATCGGATGTGACACGTATGTGTCAAACAATCATACATTATCTCTAACCACTTAACATATTCTGCGTCATGGTGGCTGGAGTGTATCATTTCCTGTATTCACTTATCCTGTTCAGAGTGTACAGGAGGCGGCAGCCTGTCCTAGCTGATATTGGATAAGAGGCAACTTACATGCTGGACAGGTCATCAGTTCATCACAAGATCGCCACGTAGAGACATACCATCATTTTAACCTGGAGCCTTCTTTCTGGGAGGCGGGATAGCGACACACTGTGGGTAGAGGCGTCCATATGCAACGTGGAGCGATGTCTTAAAAAGCAGGTTAATGTGGAAAAAACAGTTGTTAACCTTCCCTGTTACAAGGCAATACGTTGCCAAAAATACACAAACATTCTGCCTTTCTGCCTCTTGTTTATACCGGCATCTGATTCAACTCTGTTGCTACCTCAAACGGTTGTTTCAGAGTTAGAACTGCTGAGATCCCCCATTATGTTAAGACTAAACACAGGGGGAGAATAAAAACTCAGCAGGCCGGCCTTGAAGATGCTGGGTAAATGGAGCTAACAATTTTTCAAATTTTGCGCGCTTCCCAAGATACTTTCATCCTTCAGGACACATTTTTATGTATGAACACAAGCGAAATAAAAAATTTTAAAGGGACATTTGTTGCACCAGTCGCTCCCAAAAACCATTGCTAAACTGTTCCAGAACAGCCCAAACTCATAGGAATGAAGAGAACCGGTTAACAACATGTAGATTGTTATTTGTTCAATCACCTGAGAGGAGATGTAGCCGAACCGTTGCGACCTAGAGGACAACATCCGAGAAAAAATAATTGTACCCAGGCAATTGAACTTTAACAATAACTTATAGACTCGAGTGGAGTCATTTACAGTTAAACCCCCCCACAGTGTGCCACTCTGCTAGTCGAGTGGGGCAAAAACATCTTTGCTTTGGCTTTGTGTAAACTTATGAAACAGGTGTGTAAATATATCCACTCCATTTGCTTCTGTTGTGATCCAGCGTTTATTGCTTCCTGTTTAAGACCCGGCATAGCCGATACGAGATAACAGCAAAACCACCAGATAACTCAGTTAGGAAACAGGGATCGGGTCCAAATGCATCGTCTTGCTTGGTTAGAGGTTATGCTGAAAAAAAAAGTGTTTCTGGGAAACAATTTCAATTTTCTGTCTAAGAAGAAGAAGATTTATATGATCAAGTATTCTTTGTACTTGAAAATAATTTCATTTTAAGAAACTAATATTTTTGATAACCAAGATTTTATTTTGTTTTTCAACAGTCATGGTCAGTGGGATCACTTCAACATGAGATCACTTAAAATAATTACAGGCATGATTCTTATGATCGTACATGTTCTCACAATATGAACCTGGACTTTTTCACTGTATGAACCTGGACTGTTTCACTGTATGAACCTGGACTGTTTCACTGTATGAACCTGGACTGTTTCACTGTACGAATCTGGACTTGAACTTTGAGTGTTTAACTGTACCAACCATAATAATCATTGTTTCTGAGTGTGAAGCAATTGCCACGTTAACATGGCTACACATCGGTATAAATAGCATCTCTGAAGACATTAGTTATAGGACTGTTACATTCTGTATTGAGAATTGCCACATTGCTACGGTTACAGATTCAGCAAATTCCTTTGATCATTGAATATATGTGATAATAGATTTTCAGCAGTTAGTCGTAGGACATTTTATTTTGTTTTTTCGCTAAGTAAAGGGATTTTACTATGGAAAATTGAGCGGAGCATTTAAGTCCATATCACCAAGTTCACAAGCACTCTGTATTACTTGAATAACAAGTTTACCGCGTTTGCTTCTGTTCGGATTAAGCCTTTTATTGCTTTCTGTCAACATTGAGCAAGACCCTGGTGCATCCGATACTCGATAACAGCAGGACCACCACATGGTCCCGTTGGGGATTTTCACTTAAAGGCCAAACTGGGAGCCCATATCTCACATTCACAAATAAAGGAAATCTTACGGATGCTTTGCTGCAAGAAGGGAAATTCAAGAAAATGGAGGGGGGAGCTTGTTTCTGGGAAATTACTTCTTTTTTGGTCCAAGAACAAGCAGCATGGTTTGCATTAAAAATAAACTAATTTTGAGAATCTAACTTCATCTTGCTGAAGGCTGAATTCGAGCTAATACCGAGTTAGGTTTAACCCGTAACAAGGTATGCTTAGTACGGATTGTTAAAGTCAGCTCAAACAAGAGAATACAATACTCTATCGTAGATTACTTATCTTAGATAGAGTTCTCAGGGTTCGCAATCAGCACATCTGGCTTATTCATTATTTATTTTTGGTCTACTTTTAGGGCCCATAAGGACCTACACCTTTATACTACTTGTAGGGTTTCTTGTTAACGAAAATAAGCCACACAAACTGCTTCATACCCGGCTCTTTGACCTGAGCACGGCCGGAAAGAAAATGCTGCATGTGAACACCCCTTTCAAAAAGAGAAGGCCCTTTCCGGGAGATTTTTCATTCCATTGCAGGGGGGTAGTCCGAGTCCTTTTGGAAAGACAACTGCTGCCTTTCTTCTTCACTTTCCAAAAGGACTCAGGGGATAACTTATTATATATGTTTGCATTTAATTACAATTTTATGTGTGTCTATGCAAATAGATGTTTGAGTGAATCTGCTGGTACAGCAAACGATCTTGTTGAAATGTAAAACTACATTGTAGTTTTCTGTCTTTATTAGACATTGGTCATTTGAC
>VRLP01005968.1:0-32090 GCA_009660295.1 Lophius piscatorius | reverse complement strand
ATGTCATGAACCAGAGACAGAGACGTTGTGAACCAGAGACAGAGATGTCATGAACCAGAGACAGAGACGTTGTGAACCAGAGACAGAGATGTCATGAACCAGAGACAGAGACGTTGTGAACCAGAGACAGAGATGTCATGAACCAGATCGGTTCAGTGAGATGCCTGAAATGGGTTCTTAGTGAGTTCATTTGGAATAGCTTGTTAAATCTGACTCTTGAAAATATCTCAAATACTCAATATAAGTATTTACAGCTGACTCAACGTAATAAATGACCTTAAAACACTTAAATATCACTTTCTAAGCGTTTTACAAGAACGTGATGGTCATAAATTTAGAACTTTATCTATTGTTCACCTTAGCATGAAATAAATGAATCTGAAATTAAGAGGTTGACGTGTCAAAATCTACATTTTAGATTGTTACTGTCTAATTCCAACACAAAAAACATCCTAAAAAATAGTAAAATTGTTTAAATTTAATTTCCCAGCTCATATTCATCCAAACACGTCTTTTTTTCAACTAATCTTACCGAGCAGATTAATATCTGCATTTTTTTTGTAATTGTACAAAATAAAAAACACCTTGATTTAACAATATTTGACTTATTTTGAAGAGGTATTCTTCCCAGAGCCCCTCTTGAAACAACAAAGGAAATTGTTTTGCAGGTCTATCACTGGGTTGGAGAGCAGCTGAAGAACCTCCATCATACTAGAGGTGGACAATATTGATTTCCCTCCCCAATATATCAGCGAACCGATACATCGGACTGTTCTAAATGCGAGCGCACAAACCAATTCGCATACCTCCATCACCAAACATCACATGCGCACACTGACTGATTACCGTGTCCCACGTATGTCCACTCAGAAATGCAGCCATAAGACACACATATACACACTTATGGGGCCCACCCTTTATCCTCAAGGTCAAGAGCTGCTGTGGGGCGGGGCTTCCCACTGACAGCCTGACACCACGCCACCCAGTGTACACATGTTGATCCGTCTCCAGGTGTGGCCTGACAGTAGCACACAAAAACCATCAATGCATTTCCATGAGAGGGGCTCGCCGTTCAGGTGTGTGTGTGTGTGTGTGTGCGTATGTGTGTGTGAGTGTGTGGAAAAAAGTAGGGGGACTGTAACAAATCTAAACACATTTGCAGGCTGGACAAGCCTCAGCCTTGTGGAGTATGTAATCCAAAACCAGGCCAATGATTATCTCCCCTCCCCGCGAGCGCTGACTCAATTCTGATTTATGATTCGAATGAATATTGATTTTCCAGGAGCTCCCCCCGCCCACCTCTCTTCCCCTCCATTTCTCCTTTTAACAAAAGAGTGAATGATGTATGTGCATTGATTTCCAATCAATTATTTTTATTCTCATTTTATTTAAGCATGGACAAATTTTCAGTGGGCCCAGCGGAGGGTAATGCATCTCTATCAATAGTGCTGGGCCTCATTACTATCTGGTTCTCTGATAGTAAGCTGGGAAATAATTAGGGGACGTTTAATACCAAATCTCTCACGTCTTCTTCAACATCGTTGGGCTATAAATTGGTTACGGCTTCATATCTGCGACATTGACAAATAATCATATAAATACGCTTAAATTGTTCGACTGAGCCACATTTCCACCGTTGCTTCATTCACTATAATCCTCCGGTTTTCCTACATTTTTCCTGTATATAAATATGAAGAGTGTAAATGATCGAGATTCAGTTTTCTGTGCCTGTTCTCTCTTTCCTTTGTAAAGCCCTCTTCTAGAATTTGAAGGAAATAGCTCATCGGGTTATCGTCATTGGGGTCATCTTAACTTTGGCGAGGGGCTTGAATTTAAGCCAAAGCCTCTGCTTTAAAATTGGAGGCAAGGGGTTCTACAGTAATGAGCATTTATGTTGCAGGGCTTGATGGGAGTTAATGAGCACGGTGGGAAAGGTAGAATCCGGTGTTTTCAGTCTGCGTGCGAAGCATAGGGATTAAAAGTGTGGATATCTCAACGTCTGCTGCATCTATTATGGCCATCCTTTTCTTTTCAAATCTGCCTCTTACCTGAACTGACATGTTGAAAGCGAAATTCCGATAAAGTAGCCGATTGCTGGAGTAGTCCCTTTGAATACTTAAACTAAAATATGATGTCTGTTTATCTCCCTTCACGCAACACCTGTCCAATAATGTTCTATAACATCGTTTATTCATATAATGTTGTACATATGAGGCCGTTTATTAATGCAAGACTGGGTAACATTTGCAAAACAGCAGCCATTGGCTACAGAGCTCCATATTAACCATAACAGAAAATCAAGGAAACGACTGCAACAAGCGCTGGATCTTCTGGTCATTCCAGATAAAGAAAGACTAGTGGGGATAAATCCCTGATTGGAAACATATCCCACTTTGAATATGAGAAAATCACTAATTTTTTTTAGTTAGAGTACTTAAAAAAAATATATAAAATGCTTAATCTCATCTCGAACCATCGAAAACGTATTATTATTCATTAGTTTGATCAATTGATTTTGACGAGATGTAAAAAAAAAAACATTCATCATTATTTCCTCGAATAACTTGTGATTTTTGACTAACAGTAAAAGACACAGAAATTAAACTTAGGATCATAAGACGAATGAAAAACAACCTCACTTTGGAGAAGCGCTACTTCCAACATGTTCTGCATTTATGCTCAAAGACTTATTGAGTCCTGGAATTATTTCATGATCGGAAGCGTAGACAAGTATATGGAGCCTTTTCTCCTGTACAGACCGATAAGCCATAACATTGAGACCTGTGAGCCTGTCACCTTTCTCTGAACTCTTTGTCATTTCGTCTGTCCCGTTCATATCCATAAAGAACTCAGGGTTTGAACATTAAACTCCGGTCGTATCTGTATCCCTCTATTACGTTGATCTTTATGGGCTGGCTTGTTTTTTTTTTCTGACAATCCTCCAATCAATATATTGACTTATCATTTCTGTTACATTGATCAATCATCATCTATAGACTATTTTCCTATAGACATTATAGAAACACATATGAGAGCGGTGTCGAATGGACTCCAGGAAAACCCCGTGGAACAACTCACTAATTTAGCAGACAGTGATGCATTAAAGTGGGTCAACCTGTAATTGCACCTTCTTGTGGCTACTGGCTGATAGATGATAAAGCTGTAGACAGAGTCTTCCAAGATAAAAGCTGCCATGCAAGAACCAGTGCATTCTCTGCATGCTCCATCTAACAGGCCTTCTGAAGGAAGTGATGCTGCAGAGCTGCCCACTAATGCACTTATATGACCCGACACTCCACTCTGCTATTCACCAATAACATTCAGCGTAAGCCTCAACTGCTCAGAAAATGTATGGATAATGAGTGGGCATGTTACTGAACAATGATAAACCCTGCATCCTGTTTCTTTCATGTGATGACAGTGCAACTTTTAGCAGCTCCTGTAAATGGACATGGGCTCAGTGAGGTTCTGCTCTCCAAAGCAAAGTGTCCACTGAATGCTCCAGAGACTGAATGAATGGCCCCATTAGTTGCATAAAAGAAAATTGGAATGCGTTTGCAGCGCTACTGAGGCCGGCTCCAGGCTTCACAAGGCATCCCATCGCCATATGACTAAATCAGATGCTATGGGTGACAAATATGGCCTCACAGTTGAAAGCAGCACAAAGAATGCTCAGTTGTCTGCTCGGGCCAGCAGCAGAAAATACTGCCACTTGGAAGACAATGTGGCTCCTGTGTAGAAATGTTGTTTATCTCATCGGGCAATGGCGTGCCAGGTCGCGGTGCGAATTAATGCTGTGAACTTATGCAACAGCAGCAGGAAGACCCAACACTGTGGCACGCGAGTACTTCTGCAAGGAGGAAATGATAAGAATAAGTCCGGATGACATATTGCCGTTGCTCAACATATGATGGAATGTTACTGGAATGAAGAACCATTCATGAGGAAATGCAGCTGGGTTCATACACACAATAGTCCAATTATGGAAGGAATCATTTTACTATGTTGTGATCATGTTTTGACTTTGTTAAATATTTATAATAAGAATTACAATTTTGGTTTAGATTCCCATTTAATCTCCAAGATTAGACTCAGATTATGAAATGAAATAAACTCCACTAAATGATTGTATTTTTATTACATTGTTTAGTGATTGCCAAACTCTTAGATCTGCCTTACAAGGGTAAGACCGGAAAACGAAACTAAAAAAAACCCAAATTGAAACAGGAAGTTCCTTGAATGTTTCCCTTTTTTATTATGCAATAGAATTGTAGTCCATCAAAGCAACTATCCAGTGCAGTTAAACAAAAGGAGACGCTTTAGTATAAGATAAAAAAGATTGACTGTCCTATCTCATTGGCTGAAATAAAAGATAAAGTGACACATTTATGAATGTCTTTGATATAATTGACTAAATGTAAAAACAAACAGCTTTTTCCATGTAACATAACAACTAAACTGGGGTAAAACAAATTCTTTAACTTTAGGGAGCTGCTTTGGAATAATAATTCAGTTACACACTCTTTTAAGTGCAAATGAGGTTGATCTTTTTTTCAGCTAAAGATACACTCTGAGAACTTTGATGTGTTATGCTCGGCACTTCAATGATACAGAAGACATTTATTAACTCAGTCAGAGAGAAGCAGAAAGGATGACTAATGTTTCCTGTGAACTCAGATGATGTGGTGATAACACAATAATATTCTGCCATCCATTAGTCACAGTGTCCCGAGACATGTGTTTACTTTTAGTGGCTGGTGTTAACTCACTTTGCCACAGTTACAGCTCTTTAAATGGAGTACAACTTGTGACACAAAGAGGAATGAATCAGTTTCAGCTCAATCAAATGTAATCTATTTTTTCTTCCAGCTGTTCCCTTCAGGGGTCGCCACGGCCGATCATCTGTTTTTTTTCTAGTCCTGTCCGCTCCATTTT
The DNA here is from genome assembly GCA_009660295.1 of Lophius piscatorius. Taxonomy (NCBI): domain Eukaryota; kingdom Metazoa; phylum Chordata; class Actinopteri; order Lophiiformes; family Lophiidae; genus Lophius; species Lophius piscatorius. The sequence continues at coordinate 27,155 of VRLP01005968.1, read as the reverse complement.
CTTCTGTCACACCAACCAACTGCATGTCCTCTCTCACCACAGAAAGAGGCTTTGGTTGGTACCCACTGCAGACGAGAGACATCCAAGAACTGCAGGTCTTGAGATACTCTGACCCAGTCGTCACACTTGGGCACTTGTCAAAGCTTCTCACAGATCCTTACGCGTGTCTATTTATGGTGCTTCCTTCACAGCAACTTCCATCACAAAACATTATCTTGATTCTAATACATCCCACTCACTGATGACATCATCAGTGTTGCTCTGACTACATCTGTCAGTAGTTACAGTGTTCTAGCTGATATAATATGGGACACCTATCTTATGGGCCAAGAGCTTGAAATTAATGTCAAGAGAAATGGGAGAAAAGCGCAATGTTTACTTGTCAAAAACTTTATTTGAAAAATGATTGAAAATGTACAAAAGGGTGAGTTTTAAGTGTACAGGCAACTTTAAACCTTTCTATGCTTTCCGTTTTGTTTGAATGTTTGTTATTTTATTTATTCCTTTTTTTTGTTTTTGTTTTTGCATGAGTTTAATAAATTTAAAAAAAAGAAACCGAGCTCACATACTATGTCTGTGGTGAAACACGTCGTGGACAGAAAAGACTACATGAAGAAACTACCATCGGCTTATATATACCTCTAAAAATAACCAGCCAATGAGCGATGAGCTCCTGTGAGTCACACAAACCAATCAAAATAGAGAAGGAGCCAAATTAAGCGAGAAGCCTCCTCTGACAGGCTGGCTGTGATGTCATTTGCGATTCCTAACGATACTCAACAGTCATTGGCCGACAGCCTTGTGGGCGTAATCCAGCCGTGAGGAAGGGAGGGCGGAGGGGCGGGCCAGCAGGTTTGAATAGGGAACTTTGCGGAGCGCAGTTGTTCCCCATCCAGTCCGGCGCTGTGTTTGCAAACATACTGAACACGGGCGAGAGAAGAAGGGGGGCACTGACGGACGGACGTGTGCTGTTACCGCATCCTCCTGTCGATCACCGGGAATCGCTCTTCACCACTGGGCGCTTTTCTACCTGAGAAGACGATTTAAAAGGCAGATATTTAGCTTAAAGAACACTCTCTTGGAAAAATGGATGTTCTACCCATGTGCAGCATCTTTCAAGAACTTCAAATAGTTCACGACACGGGCTATTTCTCAGCTCTTCCGTCTCTGGAGGAGTACTGGCAGCAGGTGAATATATCGACTTCATGTTTGTGATCAATGTTTGAACTTGTGCTGCAGAGCGGAGCTGTTGTCACAATTTAACGCGCTTTTAAAGTTCGAAATGCCGCCGTGTTCGCTGTTAACGCCGGCGGCCAGGCTTTAATGGGCTCACCAGACATATTAGTCTACGGTCGGTCCCGGTATGAAGTTTTCTGGCAGGTTGAATTGGATCAGTATGTCAGTCTGACAGCTGGAGTCCAGGCTCTGCTGCGCCAAAATGAATGAGGACAGAGTGATGGTGCGTTCACGGCCCTCTGCGTTCATAGTACTGGTGTGTGTGCGTTACTAATTCTTTAGCGTTTGGTTTCACTCCTTAGACAAGAAGCGTCCTGGACTTTAGGAGAATTATGTCATCGGTTCGTTCAGGTTCACGTGTTTGCTCCGGATCAGCTCTGTCAGGTTAGACTGCGAGGAGAATCGGTGTCACTATGTTTTTGTCTCAAACCCACATTATAAGCTTAAACATTAAAAGCTTAAAATTAGGAGTCGAACGATATTCTCAGCCCGTTTCCTTACCCATGACATCAATCATCACATTGTACAATAACAGCATTTTTTTTGTTTCATAACCCAATTTATGAACTTAAAATCCGATTCTAACAAAAGTCTCACCTCATTGCCCATAACAAGTCACTGTCATTTTGCATGATTCCAGTTATTTTTGTTTTCAAACACATATTATGAACTTAAATTGATAATTATAACCACATCCTCAAAACTATTTTTTTTTTTTTTACCATAAAAATACATCGTTATTGTGTATCCTGCTTGGATGACATGGAAGTACACTATCAAATACCAGTTATGGCCTGTGCCCAAGTAGATAGCAGCACAGATGGGAATATTGTGTAGGGCTGCAGCATCTTATATTTAGTCCACATGCGCCTCATCAAGCCTCTTGTCTCTGAGCACCTTCTGATGAATGGTCCTTGACTTTTAACTTTTAATGCCCTCTGAAGTCCGTTTGTGTGCAGGGACTGGAGTGTGTGACACAGAGGAAGGATATGATTGCAGGGAAGGATGTGATTGTGAGAAAAAAACAGCTGAATGGTTCACGCTGGAGGGGGGGGGTGCAGATGTGTGGTTTCCTTAAAAGGGCTCTAAATTTGTTCAGTGAGTCAATGGTGGGATATAATGACGATGCACGTTCAGCGCTGAGCAGCACTCTGGTGCTACAGAGTTGAAATGTTGCGGGATGTCTGTCCAATGGATGGTGTGAAGCTGAGGTTGGCTGGTGCAGGTTGGGATGTTGGAAGCTTAATGAAGCGAGGCACTTTTAGTGTAGCAAGGTGAGCACATCATTCGGGGTTTGGGTGATATGTCTAATGGTGCAGGGATCAATAATAGTAAAAATAAACACTGCATGTATCTACTTTAAATCATTCATCTGACCAATGGCCCCTAAAACAACAAATATTTAATTAACAATTTATGTGAATTTTCTATCATACAATATGAACGTCTTTGCTTTGAAAATGATTAATAGAGTCATTTTCACATTCTTGTGTCTAAACTTGATCATTATAAATATAAGCCTGGTAATAAGAGGAATACCTAAAACCTCCTGCTGTAAGCAGCAGGCCTGGCATTTTCAGGCACATGCCTCATTTAACAAGGATTCCCCTCACACTCTGCCCCCCCTCCCTCCCTCCTCCGTGGTTGTTCTTGTTGTAATTTATTTCTTCTTACTGTCTCTTGTCATTGGACCAGACATGTTTGGAGTTGGAGCGCTATCTGCAGAGTGAACCTTACGTCTCCACATCTGACCTCAAGTTCAACAGCCAGGAGGATCTCTGGAGCAAGTTGATCTTGGTCTGCGGGGACAAAACCAAGGGAGACTCTGACCCAAAGCTGCCCCTGGTCCACGACGAGGACAATCAGGACAGCCAAATCTTGGACACCAACAGTGTGAATTCTGACGCCAGCAGCGAAGCTTCAGACAGTTCTGAGGAGCTCTCGCCCACACACAGCTTTACCTCTAACCCTCTGGGCTCCGTCTTGGTTGGTTCTGGACCTTTTAGCCCATCCATCATTAGCACTCCCCCGTCCTCTCCGGAAGCCAACTCAGAGGCTGGTGGTGTAACAAGCGGCTGGGTCGCCTCGCACGCCGAGTTGCACTTGCCGGTCAAAATCAAGAGCGGCGGGGTGGGAAAGACTACGGAAAAGACGGGTCTCGGCTGCGGCGACGCGTCTCCCGATGGCAGGAGGCGAGTACACAGGTGTGAGTTCAACGGCTGTCGCAAGGTTTACACAAAGAGCTCTCATCTAAAAGCACACCAGCGCACTCATACAGGTGAGTCTGAACACACCAACCAGAGCAGAGGTTGGAATGTATCGTGTGTCTGTGTGAAAACAGGAAGCTGGCGGTTGCTTAATTAATGGCTGTAAAACATCTGGGTTTCCATTCCCTGCTATTAATTTAGACTTCCACCTTAATGGTGTTGTCCCTGCATCGTGTAATGTAATTGAAAGAAAGGTCCACTTGCATGATGTCGTCCGCTGTAGCGCTGCGAGTGTTAGCTCTGCATGGCTGGATACCTAAACTGTGACCTCATCTATGTGGAATGTGACTGACTGAGCGAGCAACAGAGAGGGAGGGAGAGGGAGCAGTGGGAGGGGTTGCACATGGGAGATAAAAAGAACTTGAAAACAGATTGAGTTTCACCATGGGAAAGGGTTGAATGGGCGGGGAGCCATGGGGCACTGGGCTGGAAGCTCTGAATGGTCATTTGAGCCGCTCTTATTTATGATTAGGAGCGTGAAATTGCACGTGCGGCTTTTTCTCCTTTTTTTTTTTTTTTACATTTCATGCATACTCCATATGTTCACACACGCAGCAACGCTCCTGGTAGCTTGTTACAGGGTGCATCAAAAACTCAGCTAGCAGTCCAACAGGTTCAGTGGTGTATGGGTCTCGGTTGGCCTGCCATGCACCCGTGTCAACCGCCCTGGCCCCCGAGGGTGATTGATTGCACTGGATTTGAATAACAAGAGCACAGAGCTAACCAAGCGGCACCTGAGCCGGAAAAACACTCCTTTTGTGTTTCTGTCTTACATTTTCTGCCCAATTAATCGTCTTCTCATTTTGCTCTGCAGGTGAGAAACCGTACAGGTGCTCATGGGAGGGCTGTGAGTGGCGTTTTGCACGAAGCGACGAGTTGACCAGACACTTCAGGAAGCACACTGGGGCAAAGCCATTTAAGTGCAGTCACTGTGACAGGTGAGCTCATCAGCAAGTAAACGTTAAAGGCTGTTTCGCTGCTGTGATCTTGGACTGCAGCATCCACACGCTGATGCATTTTCTTTCCCAGGTAGCTACGAATCAGAACTTGACTGTAGGGTCAATCGAGCCAAGTCAGTTTATTCCAGAGGGCTTTTAAAGTGAAAAAAATAAACATGAGGTTTAAAATACAACATGTAGTTGACTAAAGTGCCTCACCGTATGTAGGCAGTAAAACCACATACTAAAATATAAACTGTAATTGTTTGAAAAGGCACAAATTCTGAGTAGGAAATCATCAAGGGGTAGATAAAGTATTTGAGTAATAAAGAATATATTCAGTTAAAAAGAGGATTAGCTATGATGGGGGTATTTGGCAAAATGTTGCCTTTTGTCGATATATGGATTTATGTTAATATCAGCCAGAAATGTAAGCTCAGGCCCGAGATGACCGTTGTGCACACAAAAGCATGTCTGGATGACTTTTACACTGTCAAATATAGAGTTTGAATCCTTGACGATTTAAAAAAAAAAAAAAAGCTTTCTTTTGGAATTGATTGTTACGGAGATATGAAGCATGTGATTTATATTACGCTTATATTTTGAAGCAATGTTTCAGATATTTGTTTGACACCTCTGTCTAAGATATGTTCCACTCACCCACCGGTCACTATTCTGCATTTTAGCTCACTTCCTTTTCCCCCTCTCGTCTGCCCCCAGATGTTTCTCCAGGTCCGACCATCTGGCTCTTCACATGAAGAGGCACATCTAGAGTGGGGCCAGTGCCGATCAACGCAGCAAAGGGGAAAGTTTTAGGAGAAGACGAAAACAAACGCTGTCTCCCGACCCTTCTTCTGGTTGAACTGTCCCAGAGCTGAGTGGCGGGAGTGTGTTCCAGCCAAAGCATGCCGTTTTGCACCATACTGAAAACCCAGTGCCTGCGGGACCTCTCTTTGGAGAAAGGCGCTCTGAAGGTTGTCTATTGTAATAAGAGGACAAAATCAAGGATGGAGAAGAAATCTTTTTGATCGAGAAGGACTTAAACACAAAAAAGACAAAAAAAAAAAAAAGAAAAGAAAAAAGGACACAAACATACGGAGTGAATGTTTAGTATGTATGGTGCATGATGTTTTGGAGACATCTCCCAGACAGCAGATACACTGGTACTTTACAGAAATGTCTGAAGTGAGCATGCGTGCACTGTGAATGTCTGAAATTGGCTGACTGGCCCCCTGGACAGAGAGAAGTTTCTTCTTTTTGGGAGCGGAGATGGATTGGTGGATGGTGCGGGGCTGGTACCAATGATGCTGTGGACTGAATGTGTTTCCGGGGGGGGGGGCGGCGGCGGGTGTTCCACTTGTTTCTCCACGTGGCAGTGTGAGGATGGAAGTTCCTACCTGTCTTGTCTGGCACCCAGACTGGTGGGGTGGGGGGTCTCGTCTGGAGCTGTGGAGGCCTTGGGTTTGACCAGAGCAAGAAGGTGGACGTGTTTTCTGGTCAATGACCAAGGGACCAAAACTCCCCTCCCTCCTAACTCCCCCTCGGTCACTGTAAGACAGGAGCCTTTTTTTTTTCTGTGTTTTTGGTGCAGCTACTAAATGTGCAATGTGTTCTGTAGCCTGGTTTATTCCTTTTCTTTTCCAAGCTACAAAGCTCATTTGTAGTCCAATTGTATAAGCTGTGTGCTTAGAGGTATACACATCTATAACTTCAGTATCATAGACAGGTGTTGCATGGTTTTAGGGTTTGTTCATTTCATGTCTCCACTGTAATCAGGACTGCAAATAGTTTCAATAAAAGAGCAGCTAAAGAGCAAACGGTTAAATGTTACAGAATTGTACATAAAGCCTTGATGACTTCCTCTCTCGTTTGTACAACATCATCATGGGTCCTTGACGCTGCTTTCTCACCTGGCTGCAGATTCCACTGCTTTCTCATCCTCTCTCTCATCCTATGCCTCCAGGAGTACTCTTGATTTGTGCAACCTTCTTTTATACATAATGATGCACTGTTTACCTTAATGGTGCCTTATGCAAGTGACCCTGCTCGGTTGTAGAGGTGGTCACATCGGTCGTATGAGTGATTTGATAAGCTTGATCAAGGTTCAATTGCGAATGAACGTGCACCTGGTTGTGTTTAACCCATCTATTCTCCTGCTTCAATGTATCCTAAGCAGAAGTACCTTTGTACTCACTCGTTGTTGAGTCCGAGCACTAGTTGTGACGATGCGTTTCACTTCCAGTTATGGCGGAATATGTAAATGATGCACATGCTGTATGTTTTTAAGCACTTAAACCCATAAATTGAAGACATAAATGACTGTGTGGTATGAATTCAATGCATCTCTCACAGCTGGAAGACATGAAACCACCAGAGTAGATCAACAAAAATTGACTTTTGTGTGTCGTTTGGCTGTGTCGCTCCACACCAACGCCATCCTGCCCCCCCCCCCCCCCCCCCCCCCCCACAATCACTGCAAGTTAGGAGTGAAGAAAAAGCTAAAGATTTATTGTAATTAACAGGCTCCAGTCAGACAGTCCTCGCCTTGTACTGCGTCTCAGTAATGAATAGCTAAAGGCTCTGCTGGCATGGAATCTGTCACAGACTGCTGACTGTGTAGGTTGGTTATTGACCTGTCTGGGGGAGTGTTGTTTCAGCCGAGCTGCAACAGTAATATGAAAAACACAGAAGGGGGGGGGCGGAGCTCTGAGGAGATACAGATTAAGAGTTGACGCATCTCCCTAACGGGTGAATCTGTTTTGGTTAGAGAATCGATGGAAGGTGGATGCCAGATTTAAAAGGGTCACCCATAGGATGAAGTGATCTTTGCGTCCCGCTACCAGATAAGCGACCTCGCTGTAGGGCGCCGATGTTGCTCTGTGGAATGCGGAACTGGGTAAAAGAGGCGGGATGAGTACAAACCTGAAAGTGGTCGAAGGGAACATCCGTTGTGTGAAAACCCACAGCTGATCTTCTTCAGTTGAGCCTTGATGAAGCCTCATGTTTGCTCGCATCCCTCACACGTTTCATTATCTCTCATTCCACTGCCCCGACTCTTCTGTCACACACACACACACACACACACACACACACACAGCTCTTTGTTCTCAACGGAATCTTTGTATAAAAAAAAAAAAAAAACTTTTGTAAAATTGTTATGTTTATGCTTTATGAAATTTTTATTTGAAATTGTTTTGCAAAATTGTTATATTTCTGTATGAATGTATTTTTTATTGGAATAATAAGAAATTCTTATCTGACTCTGGCTCGCTTCCTTTGTTTTATTTTGTGATTCGGCTTCATTATTAAGCTTTTTCTGTTTTTCTCCTGCCTGCGGGCGGTCGAAGAGGAATGACTGCATTTCCCCTGAAGCTTGTCCTCCAGCAGAATGAACATAATCATATTTGGTTCAGGGTGTGAGTAGCGGGCGTACACACATCCAACATTTTTAGAATTTCATTCTTAAATGTTTTCCAGACACTTGGTGAAGCAGAAGCTGCTTCTACTGGAGAAGCTCCGAAAAGCCACTTCCTGTCTGTCTGTATGAAAATATCCCTCTGGAAAGAGCAAATTACACCTTTGCAGAAGCTGGTTGCTAAACACAGAAACCTGTTGCATCTCATCACAAAAGGCGAAAAATTCAGACGTAGCTTTTTTTTCTTTTTTTTTTTACATCCCCACCAGAAAAGTTTCCGTAAAATCTCACTGCAGTATTTCCAATTCTAAGAACTCCTCCGTCTTTTGAAAGCAGTGTGAATAATTCATGGCCATCCCTTGCAGCCCCTGGCATTTAATTAGAGAGGCGCTTTTATATATTTGTTAGATAATTACTCTACTTGGCACAGATAACGATAGAAAAAAACAGCTGTGGATAAACCAAAGAGTTTGATTTAAGTTGCAAACGAACAAGAAAATAAGAAAATTCAAAAAAAGACGACTCCGCTCCCATGATCCTTGTCATGACCCAAAATGGGCAGGCAACTTATTAGCTCCTCCGATATCCAGTAAAAGCTCTGTGGTTTGTAATTGAAGCCTTAGCTGCAGTTGGTAATTAAGCTCGCTTTGGAGAACCTCCCAGCTTTGGAGTGGCAAAGTGTTTGGTATTTGCCTGAAATGCTGCAGCTTCTTCATCTCTCAAATCTGATTTCTCAACCTCAGGTCCACCTTATGATGCAAAATGAAAGGCCAAAGAGCACGGCGAGCAGCAAAGCAACGCTAAGATGACATCTACCCTCCTGACATGCTCATGGAAAAAGTACTGGAGGCTCCGCTTCTGGTTTTTTAACCTCTCGGAAGCATGTGTTGCTTTTGCAGCTGACTCACAGACTCATCATTTCAGTGAAATATCCTCCAGTCAATCATGGTCTAAGATGCCTGATGTACCCAGACTCTTCCTCCATAAGCGCTCCCACATTGATCTGTAACATAGTCTAAAGTCAGGAGGATTATGGGAAACAATGAATCTCTTTTAGATGTCAGATACCTTATCTTCATGTCTCCTGGGAATGCATGAGGTCTAGGGACGTGTCCAATGGAAAGTCATGGTTTGAGTACATGGAACTTATAATCACTGATGAAAAGTAACTAAAATGTTTACTGTAGAGCTGGGAAGTATTCAGATTTCTATTCCGCCACCCCACCACTTAACATAAAATTAAACAAAACAAATCCTTTCATCCATGTTCTGCACCGCTAATCCCGTTCAGGGTCATTAGGGGGCCGGAACCCCTCCATTCTGACGTTGAGTGAGAGGCGGGATTCGCCCTGGACAAGTCACCAGTTCATCAGGGCCGACGCACAGAAACAACCGTTCTCATCTACTGACAATTTAGTCACCAATTTACCTTTAAGACATGTTTTTGGACTGTGGGAGGAATTCTTAGAAGAAACAGGGTCAGAACTTGTAAACACCTCATGGGCAGAGATGGATCCACACCCAGACTTCAATCAAATATTAAATCTAATTAAAAAAAAATACGATAACACTATAAAATAAAATAGTATTAAGAGTAAGTTGCAATGAATTGGTAATAAAAGTTCTCAAATACCCCTTTTCCACCAAAAAGAACCTGGTGCTGGTGCTAGTGCCAGTGCTTAGTTGGTTCCACTCGCGCACCTCCTTGACTTTCACTCAAAAAAGATAATACAGAATGTTAGTTTAGAGGCTTGTCTGCCGTTTTGTTCAGCATGTCCCACTGTTTCTGCACACAGGTTCTTGGTAAACCCGTGTTAGTAAAGCCTGATTCAGACAAAGCTGGGCTCTGCTTGTTGTTGTTGGTTCACTTATTCTGTAACCGTTTAACAGAAAAGCCCTGAGGCCAGTGGTGGATTTGAACTTGGCACTTAAAGGCTATGTGCTACCCACTACGCCGCTGCGCGCGTTGAATACAAACACATTTAATGAGAACTTGACCCAAAATAAACCACGGTGACACCAGTTTTCACAAAATACATAAACGCTCTAGAACCGTCACCAGCAGCGTGTCAGTCTTTGGACGGGTCAGAATTGAAATTGCTACTTGACTGGTTTTGAAAAAAAAAAAAGGAATAAAAGGTGTTATTTGGCATCAGCATTTGTGGAACTTGTTTCCTTATACCTGGGAAAAGTAGATCTTGGCCCATATTGGCACATAAAAAGTTCAAATTGACTTGTAAAAGGTTGGTGACCACATGAACATGTACGTAAGAATAAAGGAAAAAAGTGCATGCAAATCTAAAGAAAAGGAAAAAAAGGGAAAAGAGTCTGATAAACAATCGCATATATAAATATGAGTTTAGATAGACCACCTGCAGATGTGCAATAGTACAATTAGAGGAAGATAAATGATTATGAAGCACTTATAACATGCTTTTCAACAATTGATCCAAGTTCACTATTTGGCAAGCCGGGATTACTGCGGAATTATTTTTTAAATCTCCTCTTCTATCTCACAGTCCTGTCCCATCATCAGCCTGACTCTCAGACTCTCAGTTTGATCAGATGTTCGATGTTTGATAATACGCTATTACAGTTTAACTTATGAGTTATGAGTTATGAGTTTCAGCGTCCTATGGAATAAGAATCAAGTCAGTTAACGAGAATGCTGGCTGATGGAGAAGACAAAACCTCCAGTAACAAACCTCAGGCTCAGCAGGTTAGATGTGAGTTGTATCGTTAACAAGCAAAAAACAGCTTATTAACTACTTATAAATTATTCACAGCCTAATTAATAAAGAAAGTATAAGCAGTTCAAAAACCTTTGTAAATGTAGTTTTATTATAAAAGTGGTACCAAGAATCTATTTTTTCCTCTCCTGGTGATCCTCTCATTACAATATAATCTTTGGATATAACCTGAACTCTAGGACGAGATCAACTAGATTAAAAGACTTAACTAACTTCATTATAAACGGCTACATCTACTTATGGCCACAACAACTTGGCCATTTAAATGACCTTTACATACATTCTGGCCTATTTCTGTTCTTTTGCTCCAATTTTTACTCCCTTATGCTTTTTTAAACTCTCAGAATTTCAAACAACCTTTTATAGCCGTTTTTTTTCCTGCAATGATGGTTTTTATTGGAGGTAGCTGGGTTCAGAAGTCACAGGATTGACAACTGACGCACGGAGGATTAACATCAGTATAGACAGAAGCAGCAGACAGACGGGTGGGCCGGGTTAAACAACCAGACCGTTTACATCCACGTTCACACTAGTGATCGGTCAAAACAGTGAAAAATGACCCCTCCATGGACTTTTATCATGAAATATTATTCAAGGAGTACTTCACTTAAATACCATCATATATCTTTTGAATTCGAATGCAAATGATCTCTGTTCAGAAAAGTGTTTCAAATCTGCGCTTTTGCCAATTTGATTTGGGTGAAAGCTCTGAGCGTTCGGTCCGGCGCTGACAGAGAGGCTACATTATCTACCAGGCAATGTGCCAAGCCTGGATCCCAGACTGCAAAAACTGTGGTCATTTCATTAAATGCAAATTTGTCAGGCAAACGCAGCATCGGATATCAACTGGAATGATGAAGACGGTAAGAAATCCTTTCCTTGTTTGCTACTAATATGAACACTGGTAACGGCACTATCACGTACAAGAGTGGAGAAAGACTGTACAATTTAGGAGAACGTTTATTTCGTATGTGAAGCACCGAGCCGCTTCCACTGAAGAAGGATATCCATGGGAGTCATAATCATTTCCCAGCTGTTCTGTGTGTGTCCACATCAGTGGTATCAGTGAATCTCAATGAATGTGACAATCTCTCTCGACATAATTGCGGAGGGATTACTATTTTATCATTCCCTTTCAAGCGGAATTGTGGGTAGTAAAATAAATCATTATCCAAAATTGCTGTGAAATAACAGACGTGCTGCAGGAGTGAGAGATTGCCTAGCTGAGTGTCTCACACACTCAAACACTCACTCACACACACGCACGCACGCACACACACGATGATGGAGGCACACAGTGAGTTAAATGAGGGGAAATAATAAGGAAAGAGGAGGTTATCAAGCTCTGAGCCTGGTTCATTCAGCCAGCCAGACTGCAAGTCATCACATATGCAGACTTTACTCTGAAAGCTCCAGCGTCAGGGCTTTCTACCACCCCCACCCCCCACCCCCCACGCCCCCATTCCCCGCCCGCTCTCTCTGTTAATGGAGTCTATTAGGACTTGGCTTGTAGGCGAAATAAGACTGAAATCAGAGGTCACTGACCCTCCTTTATGTCCCTGGCTTACCCGCACCACAACCACAGTCTGCATCACTGTGCCACAACCATCATCATCGCTGTCCTCATCATCATCATAATAGATGCTGTCTGCCGTCAGTATCAGTCCTATTTCGATCCTCACAACGTTCCTCCTCCTCCACCTCCTCCTCCTCCTCCCTCCTTCTTGGATTCCTCTTCAAGAATGCACATTTACTAATACAACGTGTATTTGATTGTACACCTAATTACCAAGCTGCAATTAGCAAATGAAATGAAAGAGGATCTGAGAACATCGCCCACAACAAAGTGTGCCAGATTAGAATATTTTTTTTCTCCTCTGTTTTGTAGTGTGTTTAAGCTACAGAAATGAGAATATTAAAAGGCAAGTATATACGATATAAGTATCAGCACATATTCATTTCTGTATAAGAGCATGAGTTATAGTGCCTGGAAGAAGATGCAGCTCATGGAGATATTTGTGTGACAGACTGTAAAGACCAGCAGATGGTTGCCATGAAGATGATGTCACTGAGCGTTATGTTGTTGCTGAACCCAGGGTGAACCCGTGATCATGCCTGAGTGCAATGCAAAGTAGCAAGCAGGACATGGAAGGATTGACTGCTAAAAATATTCTTTAACCGGGTCTAGTCCGTCTTCCTCATGGTCCAGACTCACATTGAGACACAGTGTCCCTCCTTTTAAACTACATCATGAATGAGTCAAATCTTTTCTTTTTTTTAACACACCTGACATCAAACCTGATCACCACCAGCCCGGTTCAATCACACCATCACTTTAATAGAGCACTTACAGAAGCATGAGGTGGGCTTGAGGAGAGCACCGGTACCACAGTCAGCCAAAAGAAAATTGTAGATGGGGATTTATCGGTCTGGGAAGTGTTCCAAAGCCATTTCTAAAGTTTTAGACTTCACAGATCCAGAATGAGACAGATTAGGAGCAAATAGTGAAAGCTCACAGGAGATCCAAAGAGAAGACCAAAGGAGCAGCGGTTCTGTCTGACCTCAGTAAAGGAGTTCATGGCTCCAATAATCTCAAGCAAAAATGGTATCTTGGAAAAGAGGAGAAAGCCAACGCTGACCTTGAAGAACATTGACGCGTGTCTTCATTTGGCCACAGCACACCTTGACGGCGCTTACAGAAAATATTCTTCGGACTGATGAGTGGAACGTCGAACTGTTTGAAAACAGGGGTCCAATTAGATCAGGTGTAAGCCAAACACAAATCTACTAAAAGAACATCAGAGCTACAGTCAAAAATGGATGTGGGGGTGGAATGTTGTGGAGACTCTTCCTGCTTCAGGACCAGGACCACTTGCTGTAATTGAGCGAAACATGAATTCTGAAGTCCATCACTGAATGACTCAAAAAGAAAATAATTTAAATTCCGGAGAAAGTCTAGTTAAAGTCTGGACCTGAACACCATATAGATGTTCATGCTCATGTTCATGCTCGCAAATGTTCCAATATGGCTGAATTTAAGCAGGTCCACAAAGACGGGTGGGTCAAATCTCCTCCACAGTGAGATCAGAGACAGATCTCCAGTTGTTGGAAGTATCTGTTTGCAGTTGTTGCTGCTAAAGGTGGAACCGCTTGATATTGATGTCAGGATGGTGAATACTTTTTCACATTGGTGAATACCTCAGGTGAAGGAGTTTAAGTATCTTGGTGTGTTGGGTCTTGAGGGATGGAAAGGTGGACTCTGAGATGGACAGGCGGTTTGGTGCGGCATTAGCAGTAATGCGGTCGTTGAATCTGTCTGTTGTGGTGACGAAAGCTGAATCATAAGGCAAAGCTCTCAATTTTTACCGGCCCACCTAGGTTCCATTCTTACATTTGGTTATGAGCTTTGGGTAGTGACCGAAAGAGTTAGGTCGAGTTACAAACAGATGAAATGAGCCTCCTTCGAAGGGTGGCTGGGCTCAGCCTTATAGATTAGGTGTGGCGCTCACACAGCGAGCTTGAAGAGGAGAAACTGCTCCTTTGTGTCAAAAGGATCCAGTTGAGGAAGTTTGGGCATCTGATTAGGATGTCTGCAGGACACCTCGCCTCCAGGACTACATATCTCATCCAGCCTGGGAACGCCTCTTGAATGAAGCTGGGGAGTGTGGCTATGGAGAGGCATGTCTGGAATGCCCTTCTTAGTCTGCTGCCACCAACCACCAACCCTGGATAAGCAAAAGAAAATGGATAGCTGGCTGGATGGATGGTGGATGGGTGGGTGGATTGATGGATTGATGGATGGATGAGTGGGTGGGTGGATGGATGGATGAGTGGGTGGGTGGTTGGATGGGTGGATTGATGGATGCGTGGGTGGGTGGATGGATGGATGGATGGATGGATGGATTGATGGATTGATGGATTGATGGATTGATGGATGGATGGATGAATGATGTATGGATGGATGGATGGATTGATGGATTGATGGATTGATGGATGGATGAATGATGGATGGATGGATTGGTGAGTCCTATTGGAAAACATATTTGCCTTATTAAATGAAATTCTCATTTTAAACTTGTAATTTGTGTTCAGCTCAGGTTGCCTTAGTTTTACATTAGTGCTAATTAGATACACAAAAACATAGAAGGAATCCGGAGGGGGTCATTACTTTTTCACACCACTGTAAATGACGTCCAGGCTCATGGTTTTCCATTAAGAGGCTTAGTGCCGCACATGGTGGGCTATTCCCCTAGAGGAACATGGAGTTAAAATGCTATAAGATATGTGATACAAATTAGCACAAAGTAACAGACAGACAATGAAGACGAGGCCCTGCAGCGGTGTCCCCCTTGTCTTGGTTGATATTTCAGTTTTTATACTTAATTGCGTCCACCCACTGAGGTTTAACTTCACTAATGAGATCTGTCTCACCAAATAAGTAATTGGTATACAGAGATAGCGTATTATCCTAAAGACTATTTTGCCACCATCCTTAACTCCAAAAGCTACATTTTTCACGATCTCAGAAAAACAATCTTCTTCTTAGCTTTTTCTTTTTTATCTGAGACATTGGGTTTTAAAGTTGGTGCAGAGGATCTATTCCTGCTCATGATGTAAAATCTTCAAGATGCATGGTTTCAATGGACAGATATTTTATTACAAAAAGGTTACCACATTATTAAGATCATAAAAAAATGGGGAAAATGTTCGAACTAACAAAAAACCACCCTTAAAAGTAGATTCATCTCAATAACTCCAATGTTTAAGTTCTTTATCCCACTTCTGCTAACGGTTCGACTTCTGGAGGCTTCTTCTGAGCAGCAGGAGGATATAAAAGGAGGATATCATTTGAGATCCAGCAATTTTAATTCGGTGCATTACATTTTGCTAATGATGATGTCACAGGGTGAGGATTGTTATGATCAAAGAGTAAGTATGATAGGACCAAAGTAATAGATAAACAGGAACTGCTTTGTGATTGGTTCAAGTAGGTGTGAGGTCACCAAGGTCCCTGATGTCTAGGTATGGTCACAATTCAGAATGTGTGTGTTTATGTAGCTTTAAGTCCGTTCAAAGAAAACATTTGAAGGTTGATCATCATCATTCCGTCCAGCAGATGTCATGGTGTTGAGCCTGGAGATCCAGTACATTTCCCAGTGAGTGGTTTGGGTTTGTAGTCGTTACCCCTCCTGGTTGGGACATTCACATGTTCCAGTCCAATGAAGTGTACAATGGTTTCAGGGCCATGTCTGGCTTCTCGGTAATGTTTGGCAATGGCGTGGTCCAATGTCCCTTAGCTATGGACCGTTTTGTATTCTGAGGTGCGTTTTCTGAGTGCCCTCTTGGTTGGTCCAATGCATGCCTGTCCACAGGGACATGTGATCATGTCTGAGATCAACACTGATACTGTGTTATATGTTCTAAATTGTTTTATTGGAAATGTTCTGCCCATATGTGGCTGGCTGAAGATCTTGATGTATATGGTGTTCTGGCAGCGTTTGCAGTTTCCACATCAGTAGTTTCCTTTGATGTTGATCCGTGAGCCGTTGGGTTTACTAGGTTGAAAGATGTGAATCATTTCTTCTCCGATGGTCGTTGCACATCTGAATGAAAGGAGAGGGGGTTCCCCTGTAATCTCACGTGGTGATGGTCCCGCTTGCAGGATATGCCAATGTTTATTTATTATGTCCCGACGTTTATGGTTGAACGCAGTAGTGAATATTATTATTACTGGTGATGGAGATTTGGTTTTGGAATTGAGTAGATCGTCTCCAGGAAATGATTAAGCATAATAATACATTAGTTTAGATCTTTTCTAGACATACATACATATATATATATATATATATATATATATATGTATATATATATATATATATACATGTAACATATACATATATATACATATACATACATATATATGTACATATACATATATATACATATACATATATATACATGTAACATATACATATATATACATATACATACATATATATGTACATATACATATATATACATATATATACATATATACACACACATATATATATATATATATATATTATATACACACTGCATACAATATGATGATGATGATGATAAATAAACAATCATGATTTGATGTTCCTAATGCAATAAACAGAGTAAAGATGACAAAATATATATATATATATATATATATATATATATATATATATATATATATATATATATATGTATATGTATATTTTGTTGTGTATGTGGAGGGTTTAGTAACTTAGCTGCATTTTTAAGCTGCTTTATGCAATATAAGTGGAACAACGAGGCACTGAATCCTTTTTTTAAGGCTGTTTCCATTATCCATTATGAACATGTATGAACGTGTGAGTGTGTGGTGAGAGTGTATTGACCGTTTTTCAGGCGATGCACAAGCACATTTCACTGCACAATGCGCAATGACAATAAAGCTATTCCGTTCTATTCTATTCTATTTTATTCTTCTTGTGGCCTTGAAGACCTAAAGGTACAGAGAGAGTCCCGTTTCAAACAGATAGCGCCGAGCTGACAGGCTTACAATGAAGCGCCATGCCTTCAGTACTGGATAAATGTGACCAGTTGTTGAGATCAGATGATATCTCAATTGGCATCCACGGACAATGTCAGCAGGAAATTCAGACCGAGGAAGCAGTAGGTCGCGAGTGAGAGGAAGGAGAGGGAGATAAATTATGGC
Source organism: Lophius piscatorius (assembly GCA_009660295.1). NCBI lineage: Eukaryota > Metazoa > Chordata > Actinopteri > Lophiiformes > Lophiidae > Lophius > Lophius piscatorius. The sequence continues at coordinate 9,837 of VRLP01005968.1, read as the reverse complement.
CTAAGTGTGTAAAGGAACAGTCCTCATTGACGGAATCGTTGACGTGAACTAGGGTCCAAGCAAACACATTCAGTGTCAGCTGGTATGAAATAAACACTTAGTCACTTGAAGAAGACAAACGCGTCGAATGCTACCATAATGAGGTCTTATCATCACAGTGCCATTGTGCTGACGGTGCATGAACTATAATATTGAATTATTCCCCGGCAGTAATGGAGATCTTCTCGTCCTGAGAATCTATTTGAGTTATTTAATGGGAAAGAAAAACCGCGAAGCATTCAGCTGAAAAATAAACAAGCACATCAGCGATAATTATGCACAGTGTGTGATCCGGCTGCAGACATGCATGTGAGCAGTGTAATAAGGAGACTCGGTGCCTGAGTGACAGAGGAGTCTCTGGGTTCACGCTCAGTCTTCAGAAGATGGAACTCCAAAAGCTCGAGGTAAATGAGTCCATTTGAATACAAATCCGGGTCAAAGCGGGTCACAATCATAATTGTCTCTGTAATTAGATTCGCCCTGCAAGTCTCTGGCTTCTGTCAGTCCGGCAGACAACCGGAGTGTTCTCTGGAGATTGGACCGAAATACACTGTTAGCCTGTGGAACCAGGGGTCGTACGGTCAAGAGGAGGTGAGGACAGGCGAGTGCACATTCCCTTATAATGGTCCCTGGTGAAATGATGTTTTCGTCCCTGCCCTTTCCCACTCTCATTAGAGCATTCTTGGTAGGTCACATTGCTTTCCAAACTATAGATGCAATGCTTTGCTGGTTTATGTACTCTAATGATCCGAGTTATTATGCTACTGTCATGCCATTGGCTGTCATTCCAAACAATGTGTTGCTGTGTTGCTTGAAGTCAGCATCAGTGCATTCACCAAAATAACTGCATCGTCACGTCGTACCTGTGAAAGGCTGTGTTTCCTGCAAACATTTCCGCTTCCCCCTGTAGGAAAATTGTTCTCCTTAAACCATTAAGAAGATTGGCTATCCGCAGTCTGAAGTGCACTGATTTCATTTATTACATCAAAGTCGAGACGTCAAGCTAAATAAAAGCTGCTCTCTTTCAATTTCTAGTGCTATTATTATCAATTTCTATATATTATACAAGTTGAGGTCTGAAGCCCTCTTCTCTCCTCTCCAGGTTCACAGTTTTCATTTGCATTAATCACCATGACAACTGCTTCCTGGCGCCGTGTTATGCCTGGCAGAGAGAAGAAAAAAGCAAGCAGCAGAGAGACGGTGACAGCCGAGCTTTGTTACAGATGGATTTCAATCAGAGACAAGATAATTAACTAAAGATAATTGTTATGGTAGAAGATGATCTTTGATCATATCAGAAGTTTTAGACATCAGAATGTCTAAAACTCTTCAGAGAGGCTGTGATTGAATGCATTTCCTGTCAGTAGCAGCCAGATAGATCGCCTCATGGACGAATGGTGAAACAAAGTTGGTGAATCAGCAAATTTAAACAGTGAAACAATCCAGGTCTAAACAGTGAAACATTCCAGGTTCATGCAGTGAAACAGTCCAGGTTCATGCAGTGAAACAGTCCAGGTTCATTCGGTGAAACATTCCAGGTTCATGCAGTGAAACAGTCCAGGTTCATGCAGTGAAACAGTCCAGGTTCATACAGTGAAACAGTCCAGGTTCATACAGTGAAACAGTCCAGGTTCATGCAGTGAAACAGTCCAGGTTCATACAGTGAACTAGTCCAAGATCACGCAGTGAAACAGTCCAGGTTTATACAGTGAAACACATGTATTCTTTGGATTCATTTTAAAAAATCATGGAAAGTAGTAAGCAGTTCTGTAGAACTGACTTAATTTATTTGGGTTAGAAAAACTCCATTTAGTGGTGTTTAGTACTGCTCCAAAAACAGAGCTACGCTTTTGTCCCCGACAAAAAGGGTAAATCCCCAAGAAGTCCCCGATTCCATGTTTTGTAAAAGCAATCCCCTCATTCTCAAATGTGGAGGAATGTCGGAAAAACTATGTTTTTTTGTGAAGAAAGCCGCCCCTATTGAGTAAAATATGAACAAAAGTAAAATATAATATATATACAAGATAGATTTCCTTGGGTCTATACAAATGTGCCAAACATGGACTAAATTGTCCCAACGGTTGAGAAATAATGAGCTGAAAACTTTTGAAGCTAAAGCTCCGCTTAGTGTCAGATATATATAAAAGTAACTATTCCCAAAAGCAATCCAGTTCTTCCTCGCACTAAGGTCTGTGTGGGTACAAAATTGAGAAATGATCGCTGAAATAGTTTTTGAGTTACTTCCAGTGTTTTTCATAAAAAATATACCCCTAGTGAGTAAAATATGAACAACTGGAGTATAATATATTTACCACATAGATCTTCTCAGGTCAATTAATAGGGACCAAATTTGGACTAAATCGGACCAATGGCAACAAAAGTTATGTTTAAAAAATTGTGTGTTTTTCCCAAAAAACTCCCTCTAGTGGGTAGAATATGAACTATCAGAATAAATCACTATTTATATAAGGCAGATCTCCGGTAAAATTAAACAGAACCTTTCCAAAATCACCCCAGTTCTTACTCACACTATGTATGAGGGTATACAAGTTGAAAATGATGAAGGCAACTATTTTGGAGTTATCACGTTAACACAAAGGATCTGTGGCATGATTTTCCTTTTCAGGACTATAATTAGTTCTTGGACGCAGGTATGTTTGTTTAATATCACCATTAGCTGTGGAAGGAATTTGATTTGATGAAAAGTTTTGTGTTTCATCTATCAGAAGTATTAAAATGTCACCAAGTTAGGAAAATCCTTTGGTTTCATGTGTTTGATATTTACATTTTACTCCATAATCTCTCATTAGGACCTGAGGCTACCTTGAACACGCGTGCAGAATAATAATCCTCCTCTCTCTTTACCTCCACTCAAGGAATTAATCCTGCCAAACACACCCCTACTCCTTGTACCAGGTCCTCATTCATTTTTGGTCACACTAATTAATTATTGACTGGGAAGTGAATACCATGTAGGGAGCGCTGCTGTCAAAGAAGAGGAGGGATTAAAATAAGTTTGCTGCTGAGTTGATCTGTGCAGAACAGTGTGACCGCAAGAAGAAGGAATGACAGAAGTAATTTTGAAAGCCTAAACTCTGAACTTTTTAATATGGGATGTGACTTCATGTCTGTGTTTGTGTTGGCGGCAGCATTCATTTGCATGCGGTCCGAACAGTGCAGCGTTCATTACTCTCCTTTGTAGGTTACACATATGCAAATGGTCTCCGCAGCCACATCGAAAAATTTCAAAGTGGAAAGGAGAAAGGGCACGCTTTCTATTTTTGTCTGACATGTAGTGTAGCATATTTCAAAGATTAATTGTGGCTCCCTGTGGAAAACATCTGTTCTCCAATTATTAAATTGATTGTTTTGTGTTGCAAGCTCTTTCTGTGGGTCAGGGGGTGCTGTAGTAAAATATAAATGACTTTGGCCGCCGTCAGCCTCCTGCATGCTGATGCAGAACGCTTCTGAGACAACACTTAGGAATGTTAAAAGGATTCATAACCCTGGATCAACATGAAGGCTAATGGTAACTATTCTCTGGGAAGTGAGTGGCCTTTAGTTGTGCAGTCAGCTTGGAGAAAAGCCGAGAGACACAGAGAGCAAAAATGATGCTGCAGTTATGTGAAAGGTTCACGTCTGCTCTTTGGGGGATTTCTCATTCTTTTATGTTTTATCAACAGGCTGAAACCGGATTTAAAACCACAACCATCAGCTCTTTTCACAGATGGAATGTTTCCTTTCACAGTGGTAGGCGTTAACAACCACATGTGCATATTATGATTTTTATTTCAATTAGCGAATTCTTTACATTTCTCAGCACCGTTTTCTTCTATTGTACTGTAGGTGATAAAGACGTCAAACCTCACTGATCTCACGGACATCCAGCCTGAGGTTGTAGCTCACATACTGTCAAACTGGAAAGGTTTAGAATACTGATAACTATGTCATAAGAAATTACCTCAGAAAAAGTAAGTTCCATGAAACAGTATTAGAGGCTGGGTTGAATCCAGAAGGTCCCTGCTGTGAAGCATTAATAATAGATCATGTGGTTGACTTCTAACTACAACTAAAGCGTTATAAGTTAATGCAAGTTGAACATTTTAAACAAAGCTTCAAAGGGTACTGGCACTCAGCATTAACACGTTAATAAAAAATTCATTTTAAGTTTGCACTGCTCATTTTCATCAATGAATTTGACCACTTGGGTTTAAAGTGGCATGCAGCCATTTGAGATCTGGTCCCCCCGGAAAACATTCAGAACTGATGTAGTTAATATATGGCCAAATTCAAGATTTATATGTGTTTGACGTCCCCTGTAAAACAACAAGAGGTATAATTGCATGAACGCTTACGTCTTATTCCCATTTCAAACGCATGTTACGCTGTTGGACTCTCTAACCTGACAGGTAAGCACCTAGATGATTGTGAACCCACTGTCCGACTAATAAAGCAGTTTCCCCAGACTCCTTTAAAGCTCAGACTATTATGAGGAATGTTGAGTCAGGAGAAGCGTGATAAACATCTATGAAAGAAAGGTATTTATACCTTTTTTATATTCTGTATTAAATGCAACACATAAAGGATTTACTTCCACTGTAAAATGTCATTCATCTGCAGCTTTACTGGACAGGCCTGTTCAGAATATGTCTTACATTTAACATGTGTCTGCCAAGGTTATCAATAACCTGTGTCTGTCTGTTGGTTGGATTGCAGCTGGATTACAGAAAAAACGCTGAACTTTATTGATGGGAGGATGGGTCTCCACTACATTTTGGTACAGATTCCATTAAGCACAAATTGGAAATAAATAAATAAAACATAGTGATCAACATCAGGAGATGCGTGAATCAATTAAACCTTCTAAAGTCAGACATGCCTGCGTCCAAATCTTTTGAAATGGTTTTTGATGCATCCAGGAACACTGGCGCTCTGACATTTATGTCATTCGGCTTCTGATTCCATGCAGAGAGAGAGAGAGAGCAGCAAACCTAAATGGCCTTTATCTGAATGCAGCATGGACTTTAGCGACAAGCAGTAGGAAAACATCCAATGAGCGATGACAATACCTTCTATTGGTTTTTCGTTTTTTTATTATCATCAGAAGATGATGAGATGGAGGTGGAGAAGCCATATAAATAAGGATATGTAAGTGATCCAGACCACCCGACCCAGACAACCGACAAGCAATGGTGAATAAAAGTTTCAAAATTTGTCTTAAAGATCTGGATGTGAGGAAAAATAATTGATATTCTACAATACAATATCTATGTAAACGTAGATTTTGCATTGAGAGCTAGACCCATCTGAGAACCCCGGACAAAGGTCCAGTGACTTCGGTTTTTGCTTTTCAAAACATTACGTGTTTTGTTTTCTCAGCATTTTAAACAAGCTTTAAGTTGCAGAAGGTTCTTTTGCAGAGGAAAACTTTGCTAAAGTTAGCATTTTCAGCGTTCGGCTCAAGATAGTTAATATATATTGTTGTGGTTCCATTTGCAAACTTTGGGCACATCCTTTGGGTAATAATAAGCGAGCTAGAAGTGATAGCCTTTGATTACACACACAGATCTACCTGAACAATTTAAGGATAGATGTGATTATTGTCATACGCTGGAGGGAAAAAATGTTTGGGTTTTGGGTTTTGTGGGTTTTTGTGGATGAAGAAGTTGCAACCTTAATGAAATGTCGTCAAGTGAGAAAGTTGAATTGTTTAATAATGAATTGTAAATTCTGCAAATATTTTACATGAAGTTATTTAGTTATTGCTGGTCAAAACCTTCTGTGTCTTTGTCCCGGATATTCATGTTTGTATGTAAGGACAGTCCATTTACGCAGAAGCTAGACTGGTCCATCAATAACTTGGCACTTAGTTGACATTCTTTCACAGAGATAACTGTGGTTCAAATATGAACTTTTACAGTAAATCACAATGTATCCAGGATAGATCTCCCTGAGTCGATTCATCTGCACCAGAGTTGGACTCAATCCAACCAATGGTTGCGAAATTATATCCTGACAATTTGGGAAATGAATTCCTCCTAGTGTCGGAAATATACAACGGAACCTTCCTAAAATCACTCCAGTTCTTCCTCACACAAAGGTGTAGCTGGGTATAAAATTTCAAAATGATCAATGAAACTTTTTTCAGGTATCATATTAACACGAAAATATCTGCGGCAGCGGATCCAATGATGATTCCAAAACCGCCAACGCTTTGGATAAATATACACCTTGTTCAGGTGAGATCCGATCACAAGTCGTGTGAGCTGACGAACCTAGAGCTCTGCACTTATGGTTGCCTCATCTCGGATGTGCGTTGATAACTGCTTTGAACAGCTCTTAAGAGCCGGCGAGGCTGACTGACTGCTCCGTCACGTCCAATCACTGCAGCAGACAGGCAACAGGTTACTTTGCATTTTAATTATGAGAAGGTCGGGCCAGGGTTTGTTCACCAGCTTCATGTGATTAAACATGCACAGAAAACATAATTTATGGAACACAGAGGACGCTTTGACCCTGTCACAATTTTACTATCTCCCACAAGCCTTTGCTGGCCTAACATCAATAATGCCAATAATTTATAGCAGAAAGATGAATGTTGTTTGTGGGAAAGAAAGGGAAAAACAATAATACATGTTTAGACATTTTCATTGAGTCATTCATCAAAATCATTTTGGTTTCAGGATTTTTTTCCTTTTGCATTTTTGGGCTTTTAACAAGTGTTCTCTGAAGGCAACGGGAAACGTCAACGGCCAGAGAGCACAGTTCCCAGAGTAAACCTGCGGTTGTTAGTTCCGGTTATGTTTTTAGGTTCTGTCCGCCATAATATTCTCTGGGGTTCTCATTATATATTCCCACTGAACTATTTTGAGGGCCAGTACACAAAAAAGCACAAGGTGAAAAACTACATATTCAAACATATCACATCAATTCTTTCTGGGTTCCAACCAGCCCCCCAACAAGAGCAAAGACTGAACGTTGCCCCTTTATTCCTGATACATTTCCCAGGGCACACTGCTCCAGTTCACACCAACTCCTCCCCCCTCCAATGAAGGCTTATAGTCGCCTTTCACTTTGCTTCAGAACACTGGCCTTGCTCCAGCTCTAGTTCTCAGACTTTAGCCTTTTCTCATTTGCATACTGTAACACAGCAGGGGAGGGTGGGCTAACTTTCTCACATGGGAGGCCAAAGACTGTGACATAATTGTTTGGCACATTATTAACACCCGCTGACTGTGAATGCGGTCTCCCATGCTTGGCTGAAGAATACACTCCAGCAGAAAATGGACGTTTTGTCATTTGAGCAAAAAAAGAAAGGGGTCACTATCAAAATAATGCCTTCCCACTTCTCTTACAGGAAATGTTTGCCCACCCATGTCCTACTGATGTCAACACTGAGCACAAAAAAAGAGCAAGGACCTGTCATAGCCTCGCGGATAGCACCCTCTCTGGTTGGGAGCCCAATCATGTCATATCAGACAAGGACACAGTCATTGAGAATAGTCCAGCGTCATCATGCTGGTGAAAAGGGTTTTTCTACATTGCGCTTCAGTTACAATTAGAAACCATAAGCATCCTTTAATTGTCTTTGAAGAACAGAAGAGGAGACAAACAGCAAAGGTGACGACAACCCTCCCCCCTACTCCTCTGCTGATATTATTCTCGGCCTTTAAGAGCCTCTGGAAAATTCCCCTACGATGAGCTGAAAGCCGCCGCACTTTGGAGAGGTGATTTCCATAAGCCGGGTCACTGTGGTGGTGGTGCTGGTGCTGTGGACTGTGATCACTCACATCCACTTCACCATGAGTGGCTACTAATGTTTTGTCCCTCTGCCAAGGTCTGCTTATTTCCCTCAGATGAGGCTTCAAACATGGAGGCTACGCTGCTGCTATGGACGCAAAGAAAACAAAGAAGAAGACTAAACGATGCCTTCAGCTTCCTCAAGACGATCTAGAAAAGATGTAAAATGACTTAATAATGTAAATGTAAAGAAGAAGAACTCATTTATTGATCCAGTACAGTCATACACAGTACAATATACTGAATTTATTTCTCTGCATTTGACGCCTGAGGGAGCCTTGGGCAGCCCCTTTGAGGCTCATGGGGAGCAAGGGTTTCAGGGTCTTGCTCAAGGACCCTACGACAAGTGGACCCTGGTAGGACTCGATCCAGCTACCTTCCGATCTTCTGATTGGGAGATGGGCGCTCTACCCACTGAGGTACAGCCGCCCATAATGCAGTATCTTCTGCTTCTTCTTTCGGCTGTCCACTTTAAGTGTCATGACTCCGGATAATTTTTTTCCATTTCTGTCACACCAACCATCTGCATGTCCTCTCTCACCACATTCAGAAACCACCTCTTGGCCCGTCCCATTTTTCTTCTGCCTGGCAGCTCCATCTCTAACATCCCTCTACCAAAAGATCCACTATACCTCCTTTGCAAATGTCCTAACCATCTCAATCTGGCGTCTCTGACTTTGTCTCCAAGACATCCAACCTGGGCTGTCCATCTGATATGCTCATTTCTAATCCTGTACTTCCTCGTCAATCCCAGAGGAAATCTCAACATCTTCAGCTCTGCCTCCTGTCTTCTGGTCAGAGCCGCCGTCTCTAAACCATCCAGCAGAGCTGCTCTCACCACCATCTTGTGAACCTTATCTCTACTCTTGCTGACACTCTTGTGTTACAGATAACTCCTGAGACTTTTCTCCACCCACTCCACCCTGCCTGCATTTGCTTGTTTAACTCTTTAGCATATTCGCCATTGCTTTTAACGCTTGGCACCTGCCTCCGTTTCATTCACACACATATATTCTGTCTTGCTGTGACTAACCTCCACCTCTCTTCTGCTCTCAGTCCAGATCACAACGTCATCCAAAACATCATAGTCCACGGAGACTCCTGCCTGACCTCATCTGTCAGCCTGTCCATCACCATAGCAAACAAGAAGGGGCTCAGAGACGATCCTTGATGCTGTCCAACCCCCACCTTGAACCCATCGGTAACACCTTTTGCAACCTTCACCACTGTCATGCTGTCATGCATATCTTGTACCGCTCGAACATAGGCTTAAATCCCTCAACACTCTGTCGTACGCTTTCTCTAAATCCACAAAGACACAATAAAACTTCTTCTGACCTTATCTGTACTTCTCCATCAGCACTCTGAAAGCACCTCATCTCTATGGCTCTTTCTTGGCATGAAGATAACAAATGGTTCCCTATTTTCTTAACCTGGCATCCACTACTATTTGGCCATAATGCAGAATATAATTCTTAAAATGAATTAACACACAAAAACAGAAAGAGAGTGCACAGGTCCAACAACACCATCGTCATAAATAAAACACACAGCAAAAGATAAGAATAAATATTTATGGATTTATATTGTATCCAAAAAGTCAAGAAACGTATCATTCTAAACATTCTGTATGTGCAAATCAATAATGAAGAAAAAAACCCCGTTGAAATTCAGAAACATTAAATTATATGTATCCATTAATATTATTTGGGTATCCATCCATTTTTTGACCCGCTTATCGTGTTCCGGTTCATGGGGAGGCTAGAGCCTATGGCAGCTGACGTTGGGCAAATGGCGGCATACACACTGGACAGGGTGGCACAACAAATGAAGACAGACAACCAATCACACCTACAGGAAATTTAAAGTCACCTATTCACCTATATTGCAGGTTTTTTGAACCTGGAACCTTCTAGATATGAGCCAACTGTGCCACGGTGCCTCCATCCATTATTATTAGTTGAGTAAAAATACTTTATCTTTATTTTTACCCATAGC
>VRLP01005967.1:0-32109 GCA_009660295.1 Lophius piscatorius | reverse complement strand
AGGGTCAAATCTTACACCGAGGTTGGTGACTGATGAAGAGAGGGGAATGTCGTGACCAGAGAAGGTAATACTGGTTATGGAGGAAGACTGGGTCTGATGTGGGGTTCCAATTAAAGTTACTTCGGTTTTGGACCTGTTCAACTGGAGAAAGTTGTTTTTCATCCCACACCTTTATCTCCTCCAAACAAGCGTGGAGAGTTAACAGGGGAGATGACGATGAGGATGGAGAGGCTGCGGAAAAACATGTGTCAGTTTTTATATAGATTTGCGTGTCATAAGCGTAGCAATGGAATGAGAGTCCATATCGACTGATGACATGGCCATGGGGGAGCATGTACAGTAGGAAGAGAATGGGTCCAAGGACTGATCCCTGAGGGACCCCAAAAGTAACAGTGTTTGTCCGGGACCTTGAACTTCCAAGGGAAATGTATTCTGTTCTGCCGGTGAAGTAGGATTGAAACCAGTTTAGGGCGGTGTCAGTGAGTCCAATGGTTTGATATAGGCAGCAGACAAATCAAGGAGAATCAGGAGGGAAGGTGAACCAGCATCTGCTGCCATCCGTAGGTCATTTGTGACTCTAAGCAGAGATGTTTCTGTGCTGTGGGCGGAGCAGAAACCAGACTGAAAGGTTTCAAAGAGGGTGTTGTATTTGAGGTGGTCCTGGAGGTGGGCAGCAACTACTTTTTACAGCACTTTGGTGAGGAATGGGAGTTTGGAAATGGGCCTGTAATTAGCAAAAACTTCTGGATCGAGAGTAGGTTTTTTGAGGAGTGGTTTGATTATGACATTTTAGGGCAGATGGAACAAAGCCAGCCTGGAGGGATTGGTTTATTACAGCGGTGATCAGGTGACTGATGGAAGAGATGTTCGTTTTCACTAGGGCTGTAGGAAAGGGTTTGAGGGCACAGGTGGAGGCTTTCATCGTCCTGATGATAAACTCAACCTCTTGCTGTGAGATTTCTGGGAAACACTTTAGAGGCTGGTAGATCTTAAACTGTGAGTAAGCACACTGGATAGGTAGAGTGGAGGAACCAGAAATGACGGAACGGATTGAGTCAATTTTCGATTTGAAGAAAGCCATGAAATTATTACAGTGCTCTTCTTTAATTTCTGTAAATGGGGGACTTTGTGGTTTAAGAAGATGATTGATTGTGGAAAAGAGCTGCTTAGAATTTCAAAGACAGATTTTGATAATGTTCGAGTACAACAGTGACCGAGCCTCTCTAATGGGACTTTGAGTAGGCCTTTTGGTGTTCCCGAAAGGCTAGCTTGTGGACAGTGAGATCTGAAGCCTTATAATGCCGCTCAAGGACACACCCAGCTGCCTTCATTTTCCATAGAAATCCACTGAGTCATTGGCTGATACAAAGTTTGCAGAAAGAAGGTCGACTTCTGGTCGACTTTCAGCATCTTCATCATCGAGGTTCTGCTGTTCTTATTACATATTGCTTTTTTAATTGCCTGCTGTAATGCGGTAAATTCCCCCGCTGTGGCACTAATAGAAAGATTATCTTATCATATTTTAACTCCTGTGTGCAAAAAACAAACAATACTACTTCTAACAGTGATGAACATGATAATAATAAAAGTGATGCATTAATTTGAAAAGGTGCTATGGTCGTGATTAAAACACTGAGGATTATTTGCAGAATCGACCGCTTTCCTAGGCTGCTCATATCCTGCTATTGAGTTTGTTTATTATCTGTCTGGCTGGAACTTTACCATCTTCGCTCTCTCACAGCTGTCAGAGGGGTTTTTTTGGCGACAGCCAGAAGCTCTTTTCTCTGAAAAAGCACTGATAAACGGTGCAGTACACACACCCACCGTTATTGTTGACCCCAAGTGGCCAAAGAAATCAGTTATTGCAGAATTGAGCATTCAGTGAAACAGCTAATCCATAGTTGTTTATGGTAAGCGGTTTATTCTGTGCCTCTGGCGATCTCCTTTCTGCTCCATATTTTATTATCTCTTCTCTCTTTTCTGCAGTATAGGAGAATAATCAGTCTATCAGAGAGCACTTTTCAGATCTTTGCAATAAATCAAAGCTTGGAGGCTCCCCAAACAGGAACAAACAAGATCACAGCTCATATCATAGTGATGTAAACAACAATATACAGCGCAGCATATCTTACTTTCTCTACTCACATCAGTACAATTCCTGTTCTTGTCAATCGCTGACGCTCTAGTCCAACATTATGCAACTATTTTACATGCAGATTGCAATAGTCTTACTCCATGATTCCACTCGGAGCGCAGCGGTCAGGTTCCGTTGCATTGCGGCTGTGGTGCTTAAAAAGTTGACCAGGTACGTATTTGTGACTGCATAGCTGCAGGGACACGCCACGGCGCATATGGTTGAATCACAGACATTTCTTTGAATGGCAGTGACCGGGACTGGCAACCACGGCGGAGCCGTAAGGCTATGCGACGTTCCCAGTGGAATCAAGACTTTAGAATTACAAGTCAGTGATATTTATCATATAGGGTTTTTAGAAACTGATATGATCAATACTTACAGCTCTCATCTAAATAAAGCGCATTTAGGTGTAGGATTAATGTTAAGATTTAGGATGTACCTATGTCCAATGTGTTTATCTTTTAAGAAGCGGACAATTTTACAAACACAGGTTTCGATTTTAATATTATTTCTCACATGTGTACACAAAAAGTTTTAATAAATGTGTTTTAACCTGTTTTAGCATCAAAAGCTGAATCTACCGGCCACCCTCATTTTCAGAAATAGACAATTTCAAGTTCAGACATTATTAATATTATTCAATTCAGGCAATCTTTTCTGGGAATAAAAAGGTATTTAGATATTGATCGAGTCTGTTGTGCATATTCAGTTTTTTGTGAGGTATTCGCGCACGTTTTCTAGATATGGCGAAATGATGAGATGGAGCAGTACCATCAGAAACCATAGGGGGCAGCAAAGCTATAATGTAAGGGAGGGAAGGCAACACATATGAACACAAGGAAGTAGAAAGTGGGGTGGAAGAGTTAATAAATGCTACCTCTACACGTCGCAATGCATTTTTGAGGTGCATTGTAATTTAGTGGTATCTTAGATCGCAATCTATATGACCAATAATCCCACGCCTCCCTATCCAAAAATCCTAAAGTGGCATTCGAGTGTCAAAAAGATGTGATTGACGAGTAAATAGACTATAATTATATAGCGCCTTTCTAGTCTGCCCGACCCCTAAAATCGCCTTTAAAACACAAGTTAGCATTCACCCATTCACACAGGGGTGACAGAAATTGCCATGCAATGTGCCACGTACTCATCAAGAGTGTTAACCATTCACACCAGCAACTTTGGATTCAGTATCTTGCTCAAGGACTCTTTGACACGTGGACTGCAGAAGCCATGGATCGACCACTGACCTTCAGATAGGTGGACAACCGTTCTACCAACTGAGCCACCGTCGCCCCCGTCTGTCAGAGGTGAGGCTCCAATAGATAGATATATTTAAAACAATATATTCAGTAATTTATTATGTTAAATTATAGGTCAAAGGTTAGATGACCTATAGTGGTTACAAGACAACCAATATTAATATTTGTTCCTCACTGTAGTAGGACTGTTGTGGTAGGTCCCCCTTGTGGTGTTGAGGGTAAAATGTATGTATTATTGTGTTATTGTTTTATTTAGCACATAAAAAACAACCGGGCGTGAAATTCGCCATGAAAGAAGGTAAGCAAGAAGACCCAACTTGTGAAATATTCAGTGGTAAACTGTTTGGTCAGTTCAGTCCACCCCTTGGATTGGAGTGCTGGAGTGTTTGTACCCCAGGAGGGAAAACGAATGGTTAACAGATGGTCCACAGCCCCAGGAACGGGAAAGGCAAAAGGAAGGACAGGGGTGCTGTAAAGCTTGCAGCCGTTCTCATGAGCTACCTGCTTCTCCATTCCAAACCAATCTCGAATTGTGGAAATTGTACCTCAACAGTTTACCTCTAAACAGTTTCACGAGTCTGTTCTTCATATTTCTTTTGAATGTGAGGTTTCACGCTCTACTGCTTTACCTTCAGATAAATAGTAACAATGTTCCTCTATTTGTGAAAACATAAAACAGTTATACAGCAACAACATGTTTGTCATTTTCTTCCTTGTTGGTTTTTAGAGGTGAAACGTTTCTTCATTGTCTTTCTGCAAATTCATTAAATTAACACAAAAGACCTTCCTAAAGCCAGTATTTGTTGAGAAGAAAGGTACAGAAATTTCATTGTGTGTCTGATTTTGATGATATCAAGTGAATTGGCACAAAGGTTCTGTCAGTTGACACCCATCCAGATGAGCACAGACTTAGACCTCACACTTGCACCTCAGCAATCGATGAGGTTTGGATCACTAGACCTCATTTTTAGACCTGTAGTTTGTAGGTGGATACCCATGATCCATGATGAATATTTACCTCTGGGCAGTAGCAGCCAGGTGTACACTCCCTGACACCCAAACACAGATCCTCATTAGCCAGCAGTGCACACTGCTTCTCACAGGGGGCACCACATGCCGAGTACACAAATGGAGCTAGACAATCTACATGTAGAAGGGAAAAAAACACAAAAAAACACAAAATGAAGCAGCAAAAAAAAAAAGGATCCCATAAATGTATTTTGTGCATACAGATTATTGATGTTATTTTCAGGGATGTTTACCCACCACCACATTGGTGCAAACTGCACGCCCTGCTCTGCGTTTCAACAGGAGTACACTGTTGCCCCCTGATGGCCGGGGACAGAGCTACACGGTAGCGCTGCTGCCTCTGAGACTCACAGGAGCACTGAGACCAAACACTCCACTCCGACATGGGACAACCTGGAACAGACAACAAATCAACCAGATCACAGTTTTCTGCACCTTCCTGCTTTTGTGTTTCACTTCAGTTAAGCAGTTAGGTCGTCCAGTTTCCAGGTTACAAGGTAAACCAACACTGCATATCTACTTCTTCTCAAATAACTTTTATAATGAGTATAACCCATTTCTTACTACCATATCAACTTTTACAACTATAACAATAATTATATTGTTATTATTATTATTAGCTAATAATTATTATCATTATTAGCATTATAATAGCAAATAATTGTTAAAAAACTTGCATTTAATCAACATTTTCATTCATCTTTTCCCAACCAGTTAAAATGATAGCCAAATTGAATTGTGAATATCTCTGTAATAAAAGGTTCGATATTTTACTCCCGTCATGATTATGCCACTTCTTGCGTGACAACCACGTAACTTCCTTTTTAGAGAGTCAATCACATGATTGTGTGTCACTCTGCGTGGAAGCATTGAATGATGCAAAAGCCAAACATTTCTTGATCCATTTCTTTATTATATGAATTATAAGTCCAGGTAGCATCAAGTTTACAAGCAGGCAAATGAGAAATTTAGTTTTTGTTCTATCTTTGAATTTATGCCATTTTCATTTTTAGTATAGCTAAATTTGTAAGTTATGGTTTTGTGTTACACTCATCTTTCTCTTATTTCTGATGATGTTATGTTGGTGTATTACGTTTCAATCCATCATTAAACATCAGTGAAAGATTAACAAAAGTCTCTGCGTGGAAACTTAAGGAAAGCATAACCACCTTCAGACTGTTCAAAGTGAGAACAGTTACATTAACCTCTTAACAATTCCAACAAGTAATTTGTCATGAAAATGTGAGCACACCCAAGCAAAAATAGTGTCATAGTAATGGATGTAGGTAAATATGAGAAATATTCAAAGATAGATTTCAGCCTTGCACAGCCTTGAAAAACACCCATAGCTCAGACGTGCAGCACTTTGCAATGAATTTTATTTCAGAGCGATAAGCGTTTGATTGGGCCCAGTGGATGTATTGATATCTGTGTTTTATGTTGTAAATACTTTGATTGTACTTATTGATTGAGCATCAAGTTCTGCTTGGCCGAATAAGAAGTAGTCAATGCTATTTATACACATTTTAAATGAAAATTTAATTTATTGAACCAAAAAAAAAAAGGTTCTCAAACACCAAATGGGTCTGTGAGAAACATGCTCTGCCCCCTTCTAGACTAAATCCTACAACTACCAAACTGCATTAACACTGGGTCCAGCTGGACTGAACCCACCCAGACCCAGGGACTGCACTTTCAACTGTTTACATTTTTTCCATCATCACTTATGATGCTGCTGCTGTATATAGTATACATACTACCTACCTATTTATGTTTAACTTTTTTTTGGTTGTATTTGTATTTTTACATATTCATTATTTCTTTATCTTTATTTATTTATTATTTATGTGCATACATATATATGTATAGGCATGTATATGTCTATACACACATATATATTTACATATATACATTTCTTCAGCATTACATCTGTGCTTATTGAGGCACGGCATTAAGAGTGGAAGGCAAAACAAGAATTTCTTGTCCAGGGAAACTTTTTTTACCTGCTCATATGATAATAAAGGCTTTGACATTGACTTGACATAATCACTACCAGCCCTGTTGAGTCACATCATCACCTCAACAGAATATCTTCTGAAGCAGGAAGTTGGATTGTAGGTCTCACCAATAGCACAATATGCCCAAATTAAAGGAGATTCAACAAGAGATGAGTATTAAGGAAGTTCCAAAGCTATTTTAAGGTTTAGTGACTCCACAGATCCACATTAAGACACGTTAATCAAAAATGAACAACAATTGGAACAACAGTGAACTTTTACAGATGTGGACCATCTTCCAAAATTCCTCCAAGAGCATGATGAAGATTTATTCAGGAAGTCACAAGGGAAAACGTCCAGGGAGCTGCAGAGCTTTCTCACCCCAATAAAAGAGTTCATGGCCCCTATATTCAATAGAGGCAAAAATGGCGAGGAGAAAGCCACTGCTGACTGAGAAGAACATTAAGGTCCTTTGAATTTACCCCCAACACACCTTGATGACCCTCAGAGCTTCTGGGAGATTATTTCTGATGAATGGAAAGTGACTGGTGACAGCGTTCCCGATACACCTGGTATGGACCAAACACAGCCTTCCACTAGAAGAACATTAAACCTACGGCTAAACATGGCAGCCGAATGCTGTGAAGATGATTTGCTGCTTTAGGACCAGGACCACTCAACATCATTGATGCAAACATGAATTCTACTCTCTAATGGAACATTCTGAAGGAGAATGTGAGATCATCAGTCTTTCTGTAGAAGTGAGTCATGTAGCGAAACAAGATTTGGAAAGTCCCAGTCAAAAGTCTGGACCTAAACCCAACTGAGATACTGTGTTGGAGCTGAAATCATCAGTTCATGCTCACAAACCCTCTAATGTGGCTGCACTAAAACAGTTCTACAAAAAAGATAGGGTCAAAATTTGACCACAGTGATGTCATAGACTGACCTCCAGTTATCAGGAGAGTTTGTTTGCAGTTTTTGGAACAACTAGATATTAAGTTCTGGAGAAATGTATCTTTTCTTACCTGGACAGGGCCGTTTGTAACACAGCTGGGTCTCCTCTCTGTTCCTCTCAGCCCCGATCTCGGCAGGACACGCCGCCTCGCCTCCTTCCTCACACACACAAACCCTGTGCCGTGACACTGCGCCCGCACCGCAGCTTCGAGAACACAACGACCATGGCGACCAAGGGCAGAGGTCATCTGAAGAACAAATAGTCAATCTGATCAGAGTCAACATTCTTCCTCTGAGATAATACAGAGAGTTGATGAGGTGACTGGGTGAACAAACCCAGACATGGAGGAGTGTGACAGCCCTGCGTCTCTCTCTCCGGCCCGCTGCAGTTAGACCCGTTGTTACGTGGAGGGGGATTGATGCAGGCGTGGGTTCGGACCTGTTGCCCGCGACCACAGGTCACAGAGCAGTCGGACCATACTGACCATGGGGTCCAGCCACCATCCACTGGAAACCACATGAAGGATTTTAAAACTTAATACTCAAGGTAATCCCGTATCAGCTCAAATGAAAAAGTTTAAATAAGACCCCTGTTCCAAAAATGGTAAGTATGATAGTAAGGTGGGGTGACAGTGCCCTTGAGAAACTTTCACATCGTTGAAGGTATTGGGGTTGTTAGCGCCCATGGGTAACTCTCACATCTATGAAGATTCCAGTAATACTGAAACGTATTGAATTGACATATGTTGTCAAGCAGCCAACATCTTTTCCAGTGACACGATGAAGTAACATCTTCAGAGTTTCAGAGTAATGTACTAAACCAGCAAGCTGCAGTTCAGTCATGTCCCCCATTGAAAGTATGTGGGGCATCATGTCGTGACAAATATGACAAAAGATAGCCTTTAACAACTTTTTAGAAAAATTATACAAACGTCAAATTCAGATTGAGCGAGAAAAAAAGTAAAGTTTTCTCTTTGTCTTTAAAAGGCTGTGCCCTACCTCGGCAGTCGATGTCCTGGCAGTAATTTCCCTCCGGGGTGCAGGTGCTGGCAGGAAAAACAAAATCAGAGAAGCATTTGAAAGGTACACCTTTAAATCTCCCGTACTTGTTACTACATACTCTTGTGTGGATCCACCTTACCATTGTACACACTCGCCCTTTAGCCAAGTGTTTCCCACCCTCAGCTCCTGGTCATCATGGAGACAGAGAGGCGGGCAGGTTCCAGGGTCACAGGGCTTGTGCTGAACTTCCTCAAACTGGCAGTCGATCCCTTCTGTCTCTGGGAACAGAGACCTGACACACAACAGTGGGACAATACAGTCATCAAGCAACAATTATAATGTAGTAATAAAAGCGTCGTAATAGGTTTTTCTTTTCTTACCTGTATCTGGTTCTCTGGCCTTTCCCACAGGAAACACTGCATGGCGCCCAGGTGGACCAGGTGCTCCAGGTGCAGGAGGCCAGGCAGCTGTGATTGGTGCAGAGGAGCTGTCCATCCGAGCAGCTGCAGTTGTTACAGTCGGCCTGATGCCGGCTGCCCGCCGCCCATATCTGACCCAGTGAGTCCACGCAGTCGCACTGCCACAGCTGCACACACACATCATCCTGCTGCAACTGACCTAGATAGACATAACAGGACTTGAATCAGCTCTCTGTGGCAAGTGGATGCAGTCAAACCAGCAGTTTGGAGCAAACACTCAACCTCCTTTTTGTCCATTACTCTCCCAAAGATGGTCAGACTGACTTGTAAGAAATTGCTGCAAAGGTATTTTGGGATTGGAGCTTTCCTCTTACAACAAACATGACTTTCAAGGGCATCCACAAGCAGTCAAACCCAAGACCAATTAAGAGTTTGTCATTAAAAACCTTAGCATTGACTCTCAGGGCGTGAAAATCAGTGTGTCTGTCTCTAGATCCTTCGGTTCCCGAGATTAAATGCTTCGCCCTTTGATGGTTGCACATGTTTAGCATTTCCTTAATAGCCATTGGGTAGTTGATCTGTGCTGGGTAAACAAGGTTGTGTTTTTTTTTTTACCAAATCCTTCGCCTAAGCCTGAGCCTTACATCTGCAGCCAATCTTCAAACATACTGATGAGTGAAGTGAAAAATTTGAATTTGCAAAACACATGCAATACAGCACAAATTATCACAATATACTTCATGAAAGCATTTATTACAATACCAAACCCTAGTAATTAATTATACCACAAGTGTGAATACAACCGACCCTACATAATAAAGTTAATAAGAAATACTCTTAATAGTTAATATGTGACAATTGTCCCCAATTTTCCATGCATTTAAAGTTAAAACAGGTATTCTGCCATAATTTGCAGCAAGTACAGCACAACTGCAATACTAAGCTCTACTTGTTAGCAAAGGATCTGCAGATAAAAATCACCTGGTTAAGCAGATTTTTGCCACGCACACGAACAAACTCTGACACACACACGCAGCCTCAGTACCTTGAGGACAGCGACAGCCGGGTTGACATTCAGTGTTGACCTGGCACTCGATGCCCTGCTGGAGGTCTGAGCAACGCTGTGGACACTGGTTGGCACACGACACAAACTCCTGACCTGGCGGGCATTCCTTCTCATCTGAAAATCCACAAAAAGAAGGTCATGTATTTTTCCCATGAGGCTGCAGGCATTTTCTATATTTTTTGCACATAACATGCCTCGCCAAGAATGATGATCACAGCGGATCAGCCTGACTTTTTGAGAATAAAGACTTTATTAGAAAACTAGCCATGTGCAGATTTTATGAGCTTTAGTCTCTGCATATGGTGACCTATCCTTCATCTCATAGTGCTCTAAGCTCAACAAGCTAGTGTAGACATTCCGCCTCTGTCTCACCACAGGGTTTGGTGTTGCACGGCTTGACCTGGTTCTTCTCTCCTTCACACTTCTTCCCACCGTTCTTGGGCGGAGGGCTGGAGCAAGACCGAGTGCGTATGGAGCGTCCGCCGCCGCAGCGCTTATCACAGCGGGACCAGGGACTCCAGCGAGACCAGCCACCATCCACTGGAGCAACAACAGCGAACACATCAAATACTACACACATAGTTAGTATGACATAAACAAACAGTTGTGTTATGTCACATTAGGTCAAAAAAAGGTGATGAAACTTAATAAAAAGTAGTTTGGAAACTACCATCACCCCAGAACCTTTGCATAAGAGCCCAACCTTGTTGCAGCAGGGAGAGGTCCTCTTACGGAAAATAGTTAGTTAGCAACAACTTAGTCTTTATCTTTCTCTTCTTCTTTGGTAGTTCTTATTGGTGCGAGGCATTTCTTTTATTAATGACGACTTTAGAGCTGCTGTTTGGCTTTGGACAAAAATGTCCACTGCAACATTTGTTGTTGTTATAATCTTTTTGGACGCATCAGGAGGTGAAGATTAATGATCTCTGATTGTCATACTATTGGCTAGAAGGGAGCCTCTTTGACGGGTTTGGGGTGTTCTAAGTTCAGAATCTCATGTCTCATGTTTGCAACTCTTCCTGTGTTTCACTTGTCTTCCCTTGTTAAGGTTTACTCCTTATTTTCCCTCCTGTGTAATTGTCTATTGGTTCACCTTTGCTTAGTTGTCATATTTATCTTTTAGTTTGGTGTATTTATATATCTATACAGTATCTTTATGCAAGTATACCTTCTTGAGCTGTTTCTGATTTACAGTTTTGACACAAATCCAACATCGCTGCAAGTACTTCTAAGAAATTATGTTGGTGATATTTTATATGCTGGCTTTTTCTCTGAAAAATCAATGTTCTCCTCATTTCATGCAAAATGACTCTTTAATGTTGTTCTCCGCTATAACAGTCACCACCTCGGCTGCCGTTGTCATAAGCTTGAAAGCCTCATCGGCTCCTGTCCTTCTAGTGCACACTTTTAGTTTGCTTTGACTGTTCAATGCATTTTGACAAGTATACAATAATATGATTTGAGTGACAACATATGTGCTTCTGTATTCCTTTTCCAGGGTTGGATTTTCATGTTTTTTTTTTGGACTTTTGATCACCGTTTACTCAACTTGTCGGCCTATTCGTTGACTATTACCTGTATATATCATTTCGAACGGTTCGGTGTATGTTGAACTATTTACGTTAAAATACCTGAACTGAATTTGCTCTAGTGTCTGCACTTGGGTCCAAATATTCGATAATTCACATCTGATAACTATCACTGATGAGGATTGATGGTCATTGGAGTTGAGATTTTAAAACGATGCACCTAAGCTTTGTTGACCCTGATAGTGCCTGTATACAATCTGGACAGAGTTAACTCTGAATTTTACGAGTGTGTTTAATTACAAATAGCAGACATGCTGTTGAATTGGCTGACCTCTGCAAGGTCTTATGTTACAGAAGCGATGTTCCTCATTTCCTCCCAAGATGTCCAAACACCACGAGCCGTTGGCGCCGGGGCTGAGGAAAGCCCGGATCCTCTGCTGCTGACCCATTCCACAGGACCGTGAACAGGAACCCCACTCCCCCCACTCTGTCCACGAACAGTTCCTGTATGCACAGTCAGGTCCTTCACACACCTCGCCGCCATCTGGGACACATACACAAAAAGACATAGGGTTGGTTGAGATATTAGTCAGACAAATAACCTGGAAGCTGTGTTTGTCGATGATTGAGAATAATGAGGCATGTGTCTGCATCACTAGCCTGCAGGTTTCACTACATTAATTATGATTATTTGCTTAATCTTTTGCTCCCATTATTATAATTAACATAGTGGACTATTTACGCACAGCATTCCTCGTGAAAGCTTTTCACAGAGCTTGTGATTGTTGGAGTTGAGATTTAAAAAAAAAAACATCTTTCTGCCCTCTGGTTACACATTCACCAAATATTCAGAAAAGGTCACTCAATAATGCAGCTTATCCATAAAAATATTCTCCTCTGATGTCAGCACTGATACGTTAGTATAACGCTCTATTATAAAATCTGTCATCCCTGAGAGACTTCCTAAGAGAAAATACAAACCAAGACAGCAACCATCAGACTAGCTGATGTTATGGAACCCAGCTTGCTCGGCGACTGCTGATGATGTTGTTCTATCTCACACAGAGGCTCTTAACATCTCCATAATGGATCGTCTGTTGAGCAGCGCCTCGCTTAATGTTGACATAGTTGTCTTTAGTCACAAACAGGAAGTAGCAGTGGCTTCTGAGGCATTAATGGTTGTGATCCGGTCCAAAATATGCAAAAGCTCTTCTTCTAAACAATAGTCTGTTTGATTCAGTTCTCACCAGTGGGACTAGATTATGTTTTCTTGTTTTCCCTTTTCACATTCATCTGTTTCTTCCCTCTCGCCTGAGGCTCCTCTCTCCTCCTGTATTTCCCTGCTTCAGTGATTGTCCTCAGCTTTGTCCTCTTTGCCTCACCTGCTCATGTTACCTCCACCAATGGAGAGAGTTTGAAGCAAAAGAGTACTTCAAACTCTATCCATCCACCGGCTAGTAGGACTTGCAGGTCGATCATTTTGACTTTATATCGGGTCGGTACAGCTGTGACACCTTGATGAATTGTAATAATAAATATTGTAAGTTTTCGTCATAAGGTGCAACCATAGCACGACGGCAAAAGTCAATGTTTTGCCATTAAAAAGGAACTTGTAATAACTTCACTGGCCGTGGTCCAAACTTGGACTAACTTGGATAAGACTTCCAGTGATAAGACATCAATCCATCAATTTCCTTTAACCTCTTACATTATGCAGGGTTGCAGATATTTTATCCCAACTGACACTGAATGCATCACCGGGCTAACACATAGAGAATAACAACCACTAACCCTAACATTTAAACCTACCAACAATTTACAGTCACCAATTGTACTATATTGAACTTTTTGGATTGTTGGAGGAAGCTGGAGTAAACGGCTAGAAACCATGTATACACGTGGAATACATGGAAACACCCCAAGCCCACAGAAGATGTCCACATAGATACATTTGGTGATAGTGTTAGTTCCACCCAGTGGCAACAGGAAATTATTTTTTTCATACTTTGATCCACCCCTACTACACTCAATACCATCGACTGACATCTAGAACTCATACCTAAAAAAAAAATGCGCTGGACTATAGTAGCCGAGACTCTCGTACCTGGACACTGGGGCAGGTTACAGGCCTTCTCTTGGTGAGAGCTTCCAGAACACGGAGGTCTGTTGCACTGTCGTTGACGGGACTTCATCACCGGGCTTAGAGTGTTAGTGCATGTCTTTGTGCAGGGACTCCATAATGACCAGGAAGTGAAGCCAGCGTCCTCATCTAAAGAGACAAAGAAAGAAATAGACAATAAAAGTTACTTTTATTACTATTATATTGAATTATTTTAATTTATTTCATTTCATTTTCTTAATTTATGCATGTATTTTCAATCTGTTCTTTCACATAAAATATTAAGACAAAAAAAAAACCCAGAAATTTAATGCCTGTTTTTTTTTAAAACTTTAAACTCCAGAAATATTTATTCTCTGAATAAATGTTTAACGCCATTAATATTTGATTATATAGGGAGCAACTATTTCCTGATTTCTCAAATTTTGATAAAATTGGGGTTGGCAGAAAAGTGGGCAATCAGAGGAATTGCTAGATTTTGATTTGTCATGTGAGGAAAGACAGAGTAGACAGTAAACAATTACATTTCAATGCAACAAACCTCAACTCAAATTCCTGATCAGTAGGGGAGAATGGAGTGAAAAATGTGTGCAATCATGAGGAAGTGAACAATGCCCAGGGTAAATTACCTGGCAGGGTTGGTTCTTCTGTTGGACCAATAATAACTGTCGATAACAAGCAAGAAAAAAGACAAAAGACATGTTAGTCATTAATTACTGTTCAATAACAAGAATCCGCAGTATAATAAACAGTCACTCTTAGGAGCACTCTCACCCCCATTCCTGCACACAACCATTACCAACAAAACCTCCTTCACGTAAGCAAGTCCCTGTACCTGGGCAGTCTGGGGCCTGGCAGTAAGTGGTTTCCTGACGTGGACCGTAGCAGCCCCTCCCTCCATGGGCTGGGGCAGGTTGAGAGCATCCCCTGGTGCGAGTTTTCTTTCCTAGACCTCCACAAGACAGTGAGCAAGAACTCCAGGAGCTCCAAGGTGATAGACCACCGTCCACCGGGCAATGTTCCAAAGAACAGTTCCACCTGCCATGTTCACAAGCACTACAGGGAACAGAGGGGGGGGGAGTGAGTTGTTATATGATGGTGTTAAGCAACCTTTTGAATCGGGTTGTCATCTGGATTCATCATTCATGGAGTTACCGTCTTAAGTATTCTGACATCATTTAAATAAATTTAAAAAAAAAGGTGTATTACTGATCAACAGATTTCCTCACTAACAGCCTTCGCTCATTTATTTGAAATCCATTATAAAAGTGTTGTTCGAAGCTCAAGAGTCAGATGAAGGAGATTGTCAGCCATCAGCTTCATCATACAGTGGTCATTTACCAGTAAGAAAAAGCCTATGCATTGACTGCGACTACATAATGTTGATTGAAACTCTTGTAACCCCTTTGCCCATGACACAATAAAACATCACGTGAACAGTGTTATGTATTATTATGTATATATTGGTCAGCATATGTCTAAACAGCCTGAAAAAGTGCCTCCTTTTATAATTCACGTGTGATTAACAGATTGCTCTAGTGAGACTCATAGACTAAAATTCAGTGCTCTAAGTATGCCCACAAATCTTTGCTCACCATGTGCTGCAGTCGTGGTTGAGCAGGTCTCCGGACTGTAGTTCCAATCCCTCAGAGATGTTATGGAGGAGCAGAGATGATACTGGTGTTAGAGAAACACTCTGGAGAGAGGCCAGAAAGTTTCTGTCCACCAGACATGGACATTCCTGAAACACAATCCGAATTTCAGTGGATGAATTTCATTTTAAATGAAAAAATACAAATTGACACTGCTTGGAGAATGTGGAGAATGTTTAAATTCCCTTATCCTGTTCTGTTTGAAATGGCCACATTTGGGCTTCCACCAAGTTTTTACTTTTTTTTTTACTCTGCAAAGTGCTAGATTTTTTTTTATACAAACAATGATTTGTCACATGCCTGAGGTTGTTCTATATGCGTAAAGCTCCCTCTAGTGGAAAAAGGTGGTGTTTTGCAACCAAAAGTCCTCTATGAAACTGTAGAATAACATGTACTTTGTGGTATTTCTATCAAATTTGATGCATTAGTATTTTTTTCATAGCATAACTATGATACAATGATGTAAGACACTTTATTTAAAAACTCTGTGTTGAATCAGATTACTCACACATAGTAAAATAACTATATTACTGTAGTGAAAATAAATCATTTTAGGTTTTGTCTGACCTGAGAGTATTTCCATAACACCATGGAGAGTTGTGGCGGTATTTTAAGTAGAATTTTGATGTGTAATTCAGACCAGGCTTAACTTTAAATAACTTTTGAGATGAGCAGGTTTTAATTTGTGTGTTATTCAGAGTTTTCCAGGATGCTTATGTAACTCCGATGACAAAAACCCACCTGCAAGCAGAGTCTGTGGTGTTGGTAGGTGTGCAGAGGGCAGTGGCAGCCTTCCTCGCAGCCATCAGAGTAGCAGAGCTCACTGCCGCTGACCTGAGCGCAGTTGAACGGACAGCCTTCACCTCGTTCACATTCCCTGTACAACCTGCCAGGAGGGCAGCCCACCTCTGCACGACAACATGATGTCAGAGTAGTCATAGCTTAAAAATGAAAAGATGTTTTCTGCGGGACACCGTGACTTACCACGGCAGACCTGGGTGTTGCAGGTCTTGCTCTGGCGGCTGAGGCCGATGCAGGGTGGAGATCTGCAAATACGAGACCGCGATTGCTGTCCTCCTCCACAGCTGACCGAACATACGGACCACTGAGACCAGGAAGGGCCTAATGAGTCTGGAAGCAAAAGGATTCTGGGTAAGACAAGATGAAAGTAAGAGAGCATCCTTTGATATCAAACTGAGACAGACGGTTCTACCTGTGCACAGGTGTATGTTGCACTCTTGCTGTTGCTCTGACACTCCCAAGCAGCCTCTCCCACCGTTCTGAGGGGATGGGTTGTTGCACTGGCGCCTCCTGAACTTGACTCCTCCTCCACAAGGAAGTGTACACACAGTCCAGGCCCCCCATTGGCTCCAGCCGCCGTCAACATGGCAACCAGGGACTGATTGACACTGCAGAACCCCATCCTCGCAAGAACTGATTGTCAGAATGATGACCAAAAAAAGGTTCTCAAAGGTTCTCAAATACCTAAATCATCAGTGTGAAAAAGTATTCACCGCCCCAAACTTAACGTCTACTTTTTCCAACTTTAGCAGCAACAACTACAACCAAACCCTTCTGATAATTGTAGATCAGTATCTGACATTATGGTAGTGGAATTTAAGCTCACACTTCTTCTCAGAGCTGCTTTAGTGCAGCCACATTGGAGGAACCAGATCTACTCACAGACTGATGACCTGACATTTTCTTTCAGAATCTTCTGCTAAAAAGCAGAATTCATGTTTCCCTCAATGATGGCGAGTCGTCATGGTACAGAACCAGCGAAGCATCTCCAAAACATTCTACTGCCACCTCAGTGTTTGACCGTAGGTCTAATGTTCTTCTAGTTGAATGCTGTTTTTGGGTCCACACCAGATGGAATAGGACCCCTGTCTTCAAACAGTTCCGACGTTCCACTCATCAGTCCAGAGAAGATTCTCCAAGAAGTTGTGAGGGTGATCAAGGTGTGTTCCAAAGAACCTTGTCCGGTATCTTTGAATAGCAGATCCTCATACATAAGACCTTTTCTGAATCTAGAACGGATGTTTTCCTGAATGAGCCTTCACTGTGCTCTTGAAGGAATTGTGGAAGGTGGCCAACTTCTGTGAAGGTTCACTATTGTCCCAGATCCTCTCCATTTATGGAAAATGTGTCTTTGATGTGGATCTGCAGAGTCCTAGAACCCTAAAAATAGCTTTTTGAACCTTTTCCAGACTGATGGATTTCAATCCCAACACCGAATTTATTTTGAATTTTGTCTGATGAAATGATGAAGAGATTGAAGAGGGTCTAGGGCCAAAATGGCCGCAACACAAAGTTTCAGACAAAACATAAATACAACAGACAGCCACATATCGCAGAATCAATTGAAACATTTACAATCACTAATGGACTCTGATTTTTCAAAGATTCCATAAAGCCTTTAAATTCAGAGATGGTAACAAGGTTTTTGAGTTTAAGGTCATTCTGACATTCAGATTATTCTAACCAGATGGTGCTGAAAACATGAAGGCCCTTTTTCCCAACTCAGTCCGAGCTTTATGAACAGTCGTAGTAGAGTATCCTGAGACCTTAACCCATAAGTGCCACGTCTTTGGGACAAAAAAACGGATAAATAAGAGGGGAGCCTACCAAGAATGGCCTTGTAAATAAAAACCTACCAGTGACTGAGCCGACGTTTAGACAGAGCAGACCAGCTGACTTTGGAATACAAAGTTCAGGGATGAGTGAGGGCTCTAAAGTTTGTAATGACCCTTTAAAGCTCCGTGATACACAGTGTCAGACAGTGAGATGATGTATTCATGTACGGCAAATTACCAGAATCAGGAAAAGGCAAAAGAGTTGCTCTAAAAAATCTTTTTCTGACATTTAGATAGAAAACAGAACTTGTTCCTGAATAAAAACCTAACTTAAGTTTCAACCTGTTCACCAGACTCAGTATGTGATGTTAAAAGAGAGGTGGTCATCAATTAAAAATCCCCAAATCTACATATAAAGACACAACCTAATATTTTTACATGGATCAAGATTCAGTTGCTCCGTACCAATTTTTACAGTCACCGATGACGGTGTCTCCTGGATTTGCAAACTGCCAATCAGGTTCACCAGGCCATACCCAGGATGCATTACTGGAGTCTGCATTGAACATCATTTCTAAACGGACAAAGATCTATTGATTAGATTAAATCTCTGCTTTGCTCTTCATGGTGAACATCCAAATAATCAGATTGTGCTTCTCACCGGTAGAAGAGGTGTTGTAGTATTTGCAGCGACACTCCTCCCTGTCAATACACACCCCATCCTGCAGAACCATGTCACCCGGACAACCGCAGGTCAGCTTGCACCCAGGGGAGTCCAAGCACTCGGTATCCCCATGGAGATCTGAGCAGGAGCGAGGACAGGGCTTCCCACAAGGCCAGTCCTCTTGGCCTCCACCACAGTCTGTGGAACATAGGATGGAGTTTTTAAAACTAGACATTCATGTATTTTCACTTTTGAGTTTTTTGATAATTTTGGCTGTAATAAAGTAATTGGCTTGCGTTTTGGAAAGATTGCAGATCCTATACCTGTATGTCAACCATTTACTGTGTAAACAAGATTTGTCTCCACAGCATGCTTAGGAGAAAAAGATCCAGATTGAAAATGACATAGTTGATCAAACTGGCATCAAAGAAAAAGAATCATGCATTCCATTTTGTTCCATTTTCATTTTGACATTTTTCTATTCTGCGCTGCCATTGCTCTTGTTTGGCCCACAATAGTGAAAATACTATTTTACTCATTCCTTCTATCGGGCTTTATTGCTATATAGAAGAACTTGTATTACAGAAAAATGTTTTTTTTAAAAGGGTTACAATACTGAAAATGAATTAATATTTAATAGTTATGATCCCGACTGATAGTTTTTAGTTTAAAGTATTAATTCAGTAAAATAGTAAAAGGATATTGATATTTAATATTTTATAGCAATTTCAGGGATATTTTACACCAAGGTGGTGAAAGGTTGTTTTTAAATATAAACAAAATGAAATAATGCATCAGGAATGTAATAGCTAATCTGTGACATGTCCCACAATGATCAAATTATAAAAAAAAGAATTCAGTATGCATTTATTGTATAGAAAATAACCAAAAAACAGGAGCATCATGTAAACAAAGTGGTATTTAAAGGATTACAATCCTGAAAATAGATTAATATTTAATAGTTATGATCAGGTTTGATGTCGATTAAAAACATGAAGTCAGTAAAAGTGTAAAATAATATTAAATACCATATTTAAAGGCAGTTTCAGGAAGGGTTAAAGAAAAAGGTAAAACTAGCTGCTTAGTTGAGGAAATGTCTGGTGGAATGAAGAATGTAAATCCTCTTTATTCTGGATTAATAGATAGGGTGAACGATTAATGAGGTGTTTCACAGGAGCTCGTCGCCTCGCTGTTTATCAGTAACCGCTGCTATCTCTCTGTGGCGGTAGGCCTTCAATACAACATGGGAGGTCTGGATGAGATCACCCACAGCTGAGAGTTCATTAATCTTCCCCTTCAAGCAGACGGTCAACTTCACACCGGATTTTGCTATTTGTACTTAACTTCCTCTCTTTTGTCCCTCATGCTTCACCATCAGGGACAGATTAGTGTCGTGGAGGTGACTTCACCCGAAAAATTGTATAATAATCAGTAAGTGACAAATCCTCTATTCCTTAGGGAAGCCTTGAATAGTTGATATTGTTTTGGAGAAGACGACAGTTTCTTATTTCTGTTTGGATCAGACATGGTTATCTTGAGGGTTCACATTCATGAAACCTCTGGTGTGCCCACCTCTGCATCATTGGTAACACAAAACATATTTGTCAAACCCAAATAGACACAGTAGGGAAGGTAGGTCTGACATTTTACTCTGGAGGATGACATATCACAGATTGCGAACAGATTTGCATTTTTGTCATCTTTCCTCTCTGGTTGTTAAGCTTTCTGTGCTGCAGACCCCACATGATGATGACAGATCTCAGAACAGGCGTATATGCAAAAGTTCGTATGACTTCCAATCTGACCATATACATTAATGTCACATGGTCATGAATCAGATCTGTAGCCGATGGGCTTTCAAGATCTAGGACCAAGCTTTTGCCATCAGGGACGTTAGGCTATAAAATCCAGATTTTGTGTTGATTTGAAAAACATGTGATACAGGTGAATTGGTGACAACAACTACCCGTAGGAGTGGCTGTGAGCGTGTGTGGTTATGTGTCTCTATGTGTCTGCCCTGCGATGAACTGGCGACTTGTCCAGGGTGTACCCTGCCTCAAGCCCGATGTTAGCTGGGATAGGCTCTAGCCCCCCCGTGACCCTGAACAGGGTAAATGGTAGATAATGAATGAATAATGAATGAAGCCATAACAACACACCTGCCTAATGAAAGTAATGAAAACAGCTCTGTGATGATACATTGTGTTGTGACACCGTTGAATAAACTACTTCTGCAATTTGTGCTGCAGTGGGATCTTCAGATAATAATAATACATTTAATTTATAACCCACTTTGCATTTGGATCAAAGTGCTAAAATATGGAACACTGAACAACACCTGCTGATTTGGAGATGATCTAACCCAGTTGCTGCAATTTTGCCCTTGTCAAATTTGCTCGGATCCAAACACTTAACCCTTGTTCATTTTTCACTTGCTGCTCAATAGCTACCGCACACTGACAGCTGCCATAGGAACAACATTATCCGTGTAGTTCTGACTTCACCTGTCAATGGTTATAATGTTATGGCTAATTGGTATGTGTAATGTCTGGAAAAACTAAAACGTATAGTTTTCCAGATATGCTGGAGACAAAGGCTCATCATAAACATCACGTTTGATTATTAAATCACCCCAACGTTTTGTTTTTAGGAGGATAAAAATGTTATCCTGGGGCCACCTTGCTTCTGTAAAACATTTATCTCCCCTTTTTTTCTCCCCATTTTCAATCCTCGTGAAGTGGAACATGATTTTCAGCAGAAATCAACTTATAATTTACAGTACCACCCTTTATCATGCTGACCTGTGCAGACAGTGCTGTTGTCATGGCAACCACGTCTCTGCCTGCTCCCTCCGAGACAAGGCAGGCCACTAAACCTTCTAGGAGGACTGTTGCACTCCCTGGTGCGAGTGGATGATCCAGCACAACCATCACACTCTGACCACGTAGACCAGGGACTCCAAGAGCCATGCACTAGAAAGAAAAGAGGAGCAAGAACGAGAGGAAATTAAAACAAAATAAAAACTGAGCAGATCCAAGAATCAATAACAGACAAATTGTTAGAAAAACAGGTATGTAACATTTCAAATTCCCATAATGGGTGATCTAAAACAGTGAGTCCGAGATCTGGGGCCTGCATTCATTCTCAAACATCATGACGAACCAATGATGGGGATGATGCTCCTCACCTGGACAGAAAGTGATGATGGGACAGGGCTGCCTCTGGATTTGAACTCCAATCCCGTTGTGTACTTCCTGTTCTCCGGGGCAGCCTGCTCCTCCTGCTTTGGGCTCAGGACAGCTGCAGCTCCTGTAGCGGGACACCGACTCAGCCCCGCAGGTCCTGGAGCACGGAGTCCACTCAGACCATTCACACCAGCCACCTGAAACTGGAAACACAGAGTAGGATTTCAGATCTTCATTTATGTCCACCGCAGCACAAAGCAGCATTTTTTTAAATTATGAAATTGGCTTTAAAGACATTTTGTATTCTTTTTTTGTGAGTTTAAGCATTTTTCAAAGACAGACATATAGCCCAAACTTTCCAAATAAACAGTCCGATAAGCAAAGTGCCATCCCCAAATAGAATCATTGACAATTGATCTCTCATGAAAGCTGGGACACAATGTCTCAATTCAATATATATATATATATATATAAAGAAAAAACTGTCAAAATATTTTTTTTTAAATGTTAAATTAGTTATGTTACATTACATTTTACACATTTCATAATGAAGTCTGCGATTTCAGTGGGGGATCAAAGTAAAGTATTCAAATCTTTCACTTAAGGAAAAGTACTAATAGCCCTCTGTGCAAATACTACACTATAAGTTAAAGTCCTGCATTCAAAATCTTACTCGAATAATAGTATGCATGTATCATCTGCAAAATGGGTTTAAAGTATTAAAGTAAAAGTACAAATTGTGCTGTAGACTACTCCCTCTAGGATGTTTTTGGAATCCTACTACTGCTGCATTAATGTGTAGTCAGTGATGAAGATGTCCTGTAAGAAGTACCTATCACTTAACTGTCATGCGGTCAAACGATCAGACTACTGTACTTGATAGTTTGTCTTTAGAAGTTGCAGAATTTTTCTTGAACCATAAAGAAATCCTTCAGTGTTTCACAAAAACTTTTAATTCAACTCATTGTAGAATCATGGTTTTCACCGGACATGAAAAATTGTAATCTGAAAAAGTAAGTAGTAACTACATCAGCTCGACAAACATAGTGGAACATAATTCCTTCTTTGATGTGGTGGAGTAGAAGAATAAGATAGCATTCAACGGAAATACTCAAGTAAAGTACTTGAGTTATTGTGCTTAGTTACTATCCACCACTGACAAAGTAATAGTGTAACACAATTCATTTAAATTAAACATAAACCTGAGAAAAGGAAGGGTAAGAGGATGAAAGAAAGTGAAAGATGAAAAATGCAATCTGAAATTGTAAACTGAAAATAACTAGCATTTACAAAAGCCAACAAATATAGCGGAGTAGATAGTAAAATGTAATGGAGTAGAAGGATAAAGTAACATAACATGAAAATACTCAAGTAAAGTACAAGTACCATAGATGCGTACTTAATAACAGCACTTGAGTAAATGTACTCAGTTACTATTCATCGATGGGATTCAGTGGGATTACTGGTCCCAGTGCATGCTCTCTCCACCAGACTAAGCAATTTGATCAGCATGGGAGAATTTACAGCAATATATCAAAGTTGTGCAAAGGATTTACTCTGGCATCAAATCTCACAATCCCAACTGTTTTCATGTCGAT
This sequence comes from Lophius piscatorius, assembly GCA_009660295.1. Lineage (NCBI taxonomy): Eukaryota > Metazoa > Chordata > Actinopteri > Lophiiformes > Lophiidae > Lophius > Lophius piscatorius. The sequence continues at coordinate 8,917 of VRLP01005967.1, read as the reverse complement.
GAACAAAGAAGAAAAGGGGCGGCTCTAGCTCAGTGGGGTAGAGCAGTCATCCCTCAACCAGGAGACCAGGGTTCAAGCCCAGCCATGGGTCCTTGAGCAAGGCCCTGAAAAATCAACTCTCCGGGCGCTTCTGTGGGCAGAGGGAGCAGTGGGCAGCTCCCTCTGCCCACTGCTCCCTCAGGGACTAAATGCTGCCATAAATTTCACATATTTGTACAGTATGTATGTACTATCTAACATGTGATAAATAAAGGTATTATTATTCTAATATATTTAGCAAATGGGAGATTTCATATCATTCCTCGTACATATGAGCAATTTACCTAAGAAAGATTTTGTTTTGGAGATGTGCTTCAAAAACAAAACTCACACTTTTTTTAAAGAGTTCACTGGTGTATGAGCTCGCAGATATTAATTAATCAGTTTCCAGCTATAGGAACTCACCTGGACAGGGGTCTCTGGAGCAGTTTAGCTTTCCTCCCTCACAGGTGCTGAAACAAAGAGGAACACAATTATTCCCTTATCCCGGAAGCAAAGTATCGTTTCCATTCATATACAGCTCTCTTTCATGTTGTTCTGACCAGTTGTTACATCCATCAGGGGCTTCAGTCGTCTCCCCTGGTTCCAGCCTGAGTCCAGTACTCAGGTCCAGACAGGGGCAGTCTTCCCTCTCGACACAGATTGTCCCGTTAGCAGACAGGACCTTCCCCTCTGTGCAGTAGCAGGCTGGCTCACACTGCCACTCACAGAGCTGAGGCAGAGTAAAATGTATTCATTCTCTTCTAGAAATGATGTTGGTGAAAGATAGAGGTGTGTGTGATACTCACTGCCAGGTCCTCACAGGAGCGAGGGCATGAGGGACCACAGCTACTGAACACTGTTCCTGGGACCAGTGAACAGGGCGCGACTGAAACACACTCACACATTAGGACCTCCACAACCCAGACTCTTCATCTACCGCACAGTCTCCACTATCATTAAACATACCTGGACAGTGGTCGGTGTTACAACCCATGACCTCAGTTCCCAGCCCTTCACAGTAGTTCCCCTCCCCCACTGGACTGGGACTTTCACATTCTCTCATCCGGCTTCGAACCCCACCACCACATGACTTGCTACACTCGGTCCAGTTACTCCACTGATCCCAGCCACCGTCTCCTGGAGAGAGACAAGCAATCCTGATGAGAACCAACTATAACATTACCACTAAGCCATTCCTTACTCTGAATGAGATGACAGGCCTAATCTGAAATAAAGCAAACTATAAACATAAGGTTATCCTATACAGTATGTTTACTACCATGCTCTTCTTTTGAAGGCTCATCCTGGTTTACAGGATGCTCAGATTATTTAATTTCCCTCACAATCAAATAATTCCAGCCTTGCTAGATTCCCAATAATAATTATTGTATTTTTACTACAATTTCCCCTGCCGTACGACCAATAATGGCATAATCTGGAAGAATTTCACCATTTTATAACATTTGATAGCTTGAATATTTCATTTGTATTTGCAGACACAATCATGATATGGATCCAGTGTTTACGCATATTCTCTAACAATGCCTTTCAGCCAGTCCAGCTCAATGTCATGACCAAGTGACTCACAACATTACTGCATCAAGTGATAACGAACGTGAAAATGGAAATAATAAACTATTATATATGATATTTTGATGTACACAAATGTTATCGGAATTTGTCTGTTTTTGTTTTTGGGAATGATTTTTCCATATATGTGTTATCTTGACAATTTTGATAAATATTGCTTCTTGGTAAAACTTATGCACTTCAGGAATATGAACATTTCAGTGGTGCCAAAAGATGGCAGTGAGGTGATTTTCTACTCCTATGGACTCTTCTATGGCTCTGTTTCTTCAGTCTTTGGAGCGGGAATCCAAGTAAAAGCAACCTTTGCTGCTGTCTCCTTTCTTTCTATTTTTACAGAGATCTTATATGTTAATGTGTTCCCAGTCTGAGCCCTGTTACAATATGTTAATGAAGGAAATGGTGCCAGGATCAGAGAGGAATCAGGATGGAAATTGGGTGCACACAAGCTTCAAAATAAGGTGATTTACAGTGTTTACAGCAGAACCCTCTGTTGTAAAATCTGGCTGACTTATGCCAGGACACAGGAAAGGCAACGTTTTTGCCGTTTCAGTTTGACAATAATTAATATGGCAGCATGTAGTGCCATTACTTATGCCATTACAAATCCACCCCTGGCCTTTGGACATCTATGTATGTTTGGAGTTATATGAATATATATATATATATATATATATATATATATATGAGTTCTCTCCATGCTTGTGTTCCTTCCCTCTTGGAACTCCGGCTTCCTCTCGCAGTGCAAATACAGGGTAAATTCAGTTTGATATTAAACAAACTCACGGTCACATGGCACATTGATGCAGACTCGGTCATCTCTGTGAGGGCCGAGGCATGGCAGCCCACTGCCAGATCGCTGGGGGCTGGAGCAGAAGCGGTACTGAGACTGGAGACCAGGTCCACACGAGACTGAACATTGACCCCAGGGAGTCCATGCGGACCACTGGCCGTCAACTGGAGCAAGTGTTTGTATAAAGAGAGGCAGAATATTTCAGATGCAGTAGAATGCAGATGTATCAGAGCTCTGGATTAATCGCTTTAGCTGTGACTACAGCGAGAACATCAAGCTTTAAAAGTTGAGTAAAACTGAGTGTCCACGTATGAAAGCCAAGAGCAGTTCTGTCTCTGTCTAAAACAAGAGACTGCAACATTTTAGCAAGATAATGAGACAATAAAGTAATGAGAGAACACAAGTTTTTTTACCTTTATTTTTAAAGGTCTTCTATTGAGTTTTAGCTTCTTTTTTTCTACTGTGAACAAATCTAGATTTTGTTAAATCATTGATTTATATCATAGCCAAATGTTGTAGTATGTGCATATGGTGCCCTCTGGAGGCAAAGTCAGCCAAAATCCCTGTCTGGGGTAAAAAGAGTTTCCGAGCAGTGCTACAGATGGTAACTTTTTAATTTTGCGACCTGTTTTATTCTGCCAGTCACCAGTGATGACCATCCAGATGCAAATATACGATACAGTATCAGTGTTTCCAACTATTTTGTTATACCTTGGGGGCCCGCTATAGTCTCAAAATAAACTAAAAATATTTTCAAGCTTCGAAACAACCAGTTTCTGCAACAGCTTAATCCCCACTGCCATCAGATTACTGAACTTCCTTTAACTCCTCCACAAACTATAAAATTTGCCTGTGACGAAATAACTATGTGTCAACATTTTATGTTCTAGCTGCATATATTGGCCAATCTTTCTCACCATATAAAACCTTATCATGTGCAATTAAATTTAAACAATGTGGAATTTAGTAGTCCACAATTTACATTTATTATATTATTAAATTGTTTGACCAGTATATTAATCTTCCCACCGGGCAGTATCCCAGTCATTCTATATATAGACTGCTTATATTAATAGTAATAGTAATAGTAATAAAACTACTATTTGCAATGTAATCTAATTCTGCAGTGTACCTGTCTGTAGGATTGTCTGAATGACAATAAAGTAAATCTTGAAACTTGAATGAATTAATCTTGGATATGTAAAAGAACTGATGCACCCAAAGTACAAAAAAAACGAACCTGAATTCAAGACTGTACTAAAATTGCCACCAATAGTAGAAGTATTATAATAAAAATGGAATTGTAATCATTGTGCAGTAAAATGCTCCCTCTCAGTGTTAGACCTTGATTTAGGATGTTTGTCTATCAATGTTACTCCAGCGTCATTGTGTAGCCTTTGTCACGGCTGTACATGATAAAGCTAGAGGTGATCTAACTACTCTATCTGCTGCCATTCTTTCAAGGCTTTTATATAGTTATTATTTTATTTTTTATTGATGCTTTTATCTGCTTTTGCTTTGTAGCACTTTGAGATTTGATCCAAATGTAAAGTGCATTATAAATTAAATGTATTATTATTATTATTATTATTCAATCTATAAAATTATTCCATCGTAGCCTGAACCACATATCTGAAAAGCCAACTTTTCATAAGATCAGCCTTTTACTAAGCTTTGTGACAATGCATGTGACGGATTTAGCTATTTATCTAAAGAATTAGGAGGGTTTTCTCAGCCTACAATGAAACACTGAACACTTCAATTAATGAAATATTCATAGTTAATACATTCGATAGTATGTGTTAACTGCAGCTCTGAAATGGAGTAGAAAATACAATATGGTCCTCTGAGATGAAGACCAGTGGTCTTAAGTACCTCAAATTTGTAGGTAAGTACAGTAGTGGAGTAAATGTATTTAGTTACTATCCACCACTGGAGAGAGTTATCTTGATATATTGATAAATAAGTAATTGCCCTCATGGAAGCTCTCAGTTGCCGTACCGACGGGTTTTGAATTGGAAATTAAAGGCATCCAAAACACTTATTTTGCTAAATTTGACAAAGATCATTTCTCCCTACCGTTGCAGCTGGCTTGTGAACAGTTCACCAGCCTCCCTCTTTCACATGTACTGAAATATAAAGACACACATAAATGACTGTATCTCCTCTTCGTCGTCATGCTGGTGGATCATGATGTTTCACACGTCAGTACCAATTGTTGCAGTCAGTGAAGACAAAGTCTCCTGGCTGGTGCTGCTCTCCAGCAACATCACATCGGCATTCAGAGTCTGGCACGCACACGCCATCCTGAAAATATAGGAACCATCAACAATGATGACCGTGTGTGTGTTTGTGTGTGCATGTGTTTGTTTCGGCACCTGTTGGACAGTCCCGTGTGGACACTGGCAGCCTGGTGTGCAGTTCCTGCTTAGGTCCATTGTGAGGTCTGTACAGGAAACTGTTCCCCTCACACACTGCTTCCACTGCTGGCCCGGAGGACACACCTGACCATCTCCTGCCACAACAACAGGGTCCAAACAGTGATCAATAAGTGAAATATAATACAAGAATCTTGTTAAGACAAAACAAGAGAAAAGTTTTTCAAATAAGGCTCCAAACTCTCAAGGTTTTCAAACACAGTTCACTCCAAGGGTTTTAGATGTTTAGATGTCTCTTCAGGATTGGACATGTTGCTTTTGTCAGCTCTGCATTTCAATTTAGTTTGTGATTCACTTTTTCTGTTGTCTATAACAATTTCATGGTCTGAAACTTGCCATGTTTATTTGTTCCTTTAAAATGTAGAGAGACAGAAACTTATATAATTATATTACATTTTCTATAATCTCTCACCAAAATGCCATCTTGGATGTTGAATTAACCTAAAATGAATTGCAGTGCAAGTTTAATTAGACAGGATTACTGCAAAGGGAACCAAACTTTCTAATCCTGAAGAACACAGAAATACAATTTCAATAAATAATCCAGTAATTAAACTTTTGCTTGTTTACCTTTGTTTTGGGTTTTGCTCTAAATAGGATTTTTGTAGGGACTTATACTGTGTCTACCCATCTGTCATAGCCTGGTTTGTTTCACCTGTGTCTCATGCCTCTTATTTTCTGACATAATTGTGTCTCAATGTCTCATCTTCCCTGAACAATTTGTGTCTCATTATCTCCTTCCCCAATGACACCGAGGCCTCATGCCCCATCTGTCGAATGACACCTGTGTCTCATTGTATTTCTCCCCATGACATCTGCCTCGTTGTCTCATCTTTCCAATGATACATTCATCTCATTGTCTCCTCTCCCCAATGACACTGTTGTCTCGTGCCCGCTCTCCAATGACACCTGTGTCTGATTTTCTCCCCTCCTTCATGACAATTGTTTCTCATTGTCTCCTCTCCCCATTACACCATCCTAGATTGTCTTCTTTCCTGTCTTGTTGTCTCATATTCCCAGTGAAACTTGTCTTTCATTGTCTCATGTCCCCTTGACATCTGTATCTAATTGGCTCCTCTTTCTAATGACACTGTTGTCTCTTGCTCCTTTTTTCCAATGACAGATGTGTCTCATTGTCTCCATTTCATCATGACACCTATGTCTCATTGTCTCCTCTCCCCATATGACATCTGCATCTTATGTCTAACCGCATGAGTGGCACCTGTCTCTCATTGTCTCCTCTTCCTAATGGGAAGTCTCTCATTATCCCCTTTCCCCATGACACCTGTCTTATTGCCTCATTTTCCCATTGACACCTGTACCTTCCCAGTGACACACTCTTCCCTGCACCATCTGTGTGCCATTGTGTCCTCCCCTAATGACACCTGATTCTCTCATTCCGCCTTCTCTTCCAACTTGTTTCTGTGTTTCATTGCCACCCATGACAAGATTTTAATTTTCTTCTGTTCTTCTCACCTGTGTGTCATTGTATGTTTACCTATTGTATTTAGTATTCAGACTATGTCCGCCTAGCCATTGATAATCTTGTGCCACATCTTCAAACCTTTTGCCTCATGCTCCCAGTCTTTCCTGGTAACCTTGTTCCTCTTGTCTTTATTTCCTCTTCATTGGAATAAATATATGAAAAGGGTATAATACAAACTGCTGACTTATTGGAACATACAGTATGTACACTATTGTGATAGGAAAACATGGTGATAGTATTTGAGAGTTTAGGTCTTGGTGTACCACAGGGCTGCAGGTTACAGGCGCTGAATTGCTGAGCAGTGCCATGTAGTCGGATGGGCCCCCGGGTTCGTGTCCTGTAACCACCTCCACACGTCACTGAGCACTTGGACCATGCACTCCATGGCTCTTTCATAACTTCAGACACATCACAAATATAATAACTGTTTCAACTTCAACATTTTTTAAATGGACTTTGTACATGATTTTGACCAACCCAGTACTTACCAATGCAGGGTTCAATGCTGCAAGTATCGATCCCAACTCTGTCTCCTCTACAGGGACGACCTCCGGAGGCTGGAGGCGGATTGGTTCCCGAACGATACCGTCTTCGCACACCGACGTCACAAGTTCGGCTGCAGGTGCTCCACTGGGTCCAGCTGCTCCAGCCACAGTCAACTGAGAAAGACGAGAGATCAAAGATGGAGAGGAAATACAAGAAAAAATACAATATTTTTTGTTAATTTGATAGGAAAAGGTACAGTGTACTTCAATAACCAATGCAAGTATCATTTTTATAAACAGTGCCAACCAGAACTATTGGTAGCCTATAAAAAATTGCAAAAATAGATGAAAAATGTATTTATTGGCTTTACCCAAGATCTTTCATTCATTATTCTCAAAATTTCAACCTTCTACTCAAGTAAAATAATTATATGAAAAACACAATTTAATTAATATAGAACAAATAAGTTTATCCAAACCATGTCTACGCAGCCCCCCTTTAAGAGCCCTGAGTCTCCTTCTGTAGTATGTGATGAGGTATTAGAACACATGGAGAAGATCTAAGACTGTTCCTCCATACAGACACTCTCCATCTCCTTCAGATTCAGATATCCTCTTCAGCACATCCCACAGATGTTCTGTAGGGTTTAGGTCAGGTGGCTTCGATTGCCATGGCAAAAAAATATTTTGTGATATCTGAACCATTCTTGGGTTGATTCTGAGGTGTGCTTCAGATCATTGTCATGGGAGGGAGCTGCCGTGGGCACCTTAAGTTTCCTGACAGAGGTTTTTAGGTTTTTCATCCAATATCTCTTGAAATTCAAAGGAGCCCTTGGGAACAAATATTTTAATAAGATGTCCAGGGCTTTTGGCTTAAAATCGTCCCAACAGCATCAGAGAACCACAACCAGTATCCACAGTGGATATGAGGTGTTTTTCTCTTTGGCATTCTTTCATGCTACCACGCACCCATATTTGACGTTTGTTGCTAGAAAACTCTACTATGGTCTCATCTGACCTATGAAAGCCCCAGTAGTGTTTGTCAAACTTTAGGTGCTTTAGTGTGGATGACAGCAGAGGATTTTTTCTTGCTACCCGCCCAAACAGCTTGTGTTGCTGTAGGTGTTGTCTGATGTTGGTTAAGGAGACTTTCTTACCCCAAGATTACCTGACCTCTGCAATCTAACTGTTGAGAGATTTTGTTGTATTCATTGGCAGATATATGCAGTTCAGCCCTTTTTTTTCCAGCACTGTGGATTCTCTCAATTAAAATTAGGTCTGTGTGACTTCATATTTATACCCCAGTAAAACAGGAAGTCATGATTTAAAACTTTAGACTTCCTTCTCAAACAGGGGATCCTACAAATATGAAATAAGACTGGAATTACATTTTGGCTAACTTTTAATCAATAGATTTACTAGGGGTGCCAATAATCGTGACAGGCATCTTTTAGAGACAAATATTAGTTTAATGTTAGGAATGTAATGTATTTTTTAAATGATATTATTTGGTTTTTAAAGGTTGCTAAATTAATGCACTCTTTTGACTGTAGCAAAACAATAAAAAATAAAAAATAGAGATGTTACTCACCAGGGCAGAGTAATGTTCCACACTCCATTTCTCCATTAATGCAGGTGCTGTACCACACAAAATGCAGGACATTTGAGAAATGGCACTCACCATCCTAATTCACACTTTCAGGTCATTTTAGTCAAACAATAATAGACAGACATCTCATCTTGCCTCCTTTATATATAATAATAATAATTAATAAAAAAAATAATAATAATAATAATAATAATTATAATAATACATTTAATTTATAACGCACTTTACATTTGGATCAAATCTCAAAGTGCTACAAAGTAAAAGCAGATAAAAGCATCAATAAAAAATATAATATTAATTATATAAAAATATGACCAAAAAGCAGCAATGTCAATTAAAAGTTATAGGTTCTGCTGAAAAGGAAGGTTTTAAGTCCTTTTCAAAATGTCTCATTCGTCTGTGGAGCCCTCAGATGGTCAGGGAGGGCATTCCACAGACGAGGGGCAGCAGAACAGAAGGCCCGATCACCCATGGTGCTGAGCTTAGTCCGGGGAAGGA
>VRLP01005966.1:0-32124 GCA_009660295.1 Lophius piscatorius | reverse complement strand
ATCTATCTATCTATCTATCTATCTATCTATCTATCTATCTATCTATCTATCTATCTATCTATCTATCTATCTATCTATCTATCTATCTATCTATCTATCTATCCATCCATCCATCCATCTATCTTTCGAAATATCTTTATGAAGATGAACTATTGTTTATAATGTGTTGTATATCTGTGACCAGGAAATAAAGCAGCTGACAATCAAGTGAAAATGCTGCACTGATCATCTTCTTTGTCCATTTAATCATCATAAAGACATAAAAATGATCTAATATCTCCATCTAAATTCCTGATTTATACCAATTACTCCACGGAGAAAGCCTTATTTCTGTCATTAAAGGATTAATAAAGATTTTAATAGGTAAAGACAAAAGTGGTAACATAAAAGAGGCAACAGAAATGTGGAGAAATGAAACGGGAGAAGATTCATATTATAAATGATCATTCACTGCAGCCAGAGGGAGTTCAGATTAACTCAATTATTCTGCTAACGACAGCAATAAAATCTCCCAGAGATCCAGAGACAGCAGAGAGGACCGTCATATATTTGAAAAAGGAGAGATTAGTGATGGGTAAAAAAAAACACAACAATATGAAAAGTACATGAATTATTTTCACACTTTAGTGGATGGAAATGGAAAAGATGATTTAGTCCATCCTGACAGAAATATATCTATGAGCCTCAGATGTAAATGTTACCAGAACCTAAACCTACAAATGTACTTTCATCCATCTATCATCCATCCATCCATCTATTCATCTCTTCATCCATCCATCTCTTCATCCATCCATACCTGTACAAGCATGCCCGTCACCATCCATCTACCATCCATCCATTCATCCATCCATCCATCCATCCATCTATCCATCCATCCATCCATACCTGTACATGCACGCCTGGCTTCGTCCATCTATCGTCCATCCATCCATCTATCATCCAGCAATCCATCTCTTCATCCATCCATCTATCATCCATCCATCCATCTCTTCATCCATCCATACCTGTACAAGCATGCCTGCCTTCGTCCATCTATCGTCCATCCATCCATCTATCATCCAGCAATCCATCTCTTCATCCATCGATCTATTCATCCATCCATCCATCTCTTCATCCATCCATACATGTACAAGCATGCCTGCCTTCGTCCATCTATCGTCCATCCATCCATCTATCATCCAGCAATCCATCTCTTCATCCATCGATCTATTCATCCGTCCATCCATCTCTTCATCCATCCATACCTGTACAAACATGCCCGTCACCATCCATGTACCATCCATCCATTCATCCATCCATCCATCCATCCATCCATCTATCCATCCATCCATCCATACTTGTACATGCACGCCTGCCTTCGTCCATCTATCGTCCATCCATCCATCTATCATCCAGCAATCCATCTCTTCATCCATCCATCTATTCATCCATCCATCCATCTCTTCATCCATCCATACCTGTACAAGCATGCCTGCCTTCGTCCATCTATCGTCCATCCATCCATCTATCATCCAGCAATCCATCTCTTCATCCATCGATCTATTCATCCATCCATCCATCTCTTCATCCATCCATACCTGTACAAGCATGCCCGTCACCATCCATGTACCATCCATCCATTCATCCATTCAGAACCTACTTACCTACTGCCTTCTACCTACCGAGCTCCCTAACCCCCTACCTATTTACTTATCTACTGTCCTACCCACCTACCTACCAACCTACTCATCTACCAACCTACTCATCTACCCACCTATCTACCTACCTACCTACCCACCTACCTACCAACCTACTCACTTACCCACCTACCTACCTACCTACCTACCTACCTACCTACCTATCTACACACCCACCTACCTACCTACTCACCTACCCACCTACCTACCTACACACCTACCCACCTACCTACCTACCCACCTACCTACACACCTACCCACCTACCCACCTACCTACACACCTACCTACCTACCTACATACCTACCCACCCACCTACCTACTCACCTACCTACCTACACACCTACCCACCTACCTACACACCTACCTACCTACCTACCTACACACCTACCCACCTACCTACCTACCTAAACACCTACCTACCTCTTGCTCTCAGTAACAGATGCAGTGAATGTGAAGGGGGCTGAACAGCCCACCTCATCAAAAACCTCCCCAGACATAATGGATCCCTCTGACTGTGGATCCCTGCTGACCGGTGCCGGTGTTCCTCTTTCCCTGTAATTGGATTTGTTACTCTGAGGACAGAAGTTACTTTATCTTGTCTTTGTTTTTTTAGGGCACAATAACTAATAAGAATGAGAAAGTTAACGATGGTTCAGTTCTAGGACACTGTAACTGTAACTCAAAATGTTTCATCTAATAGGCCCTGAAACACAAACAAAAAAGACGTTCCAAGCTACCAGGACACAGAGGGGTACTTAACAAAACCGGAGAAGTCCGAGTAATCTTTAAAGAATGTTCCTGAGAGGTTTGTTCTCACACTGATGCTTTAATGGTAGTAATATATTAAGAACTTCAGGTGGACTCAGTCTGTACTTAACTGACATAATGAATCCTCTTTTACTTTGTTGCATATTGTTTAGGGAAGAACAAATTAGCCATTCATCCTCCTTTGTGTATACGGAATATATTTACAAAATGCCAAAGACATTTTAACAGGGTACAGCCTGAAAGAAAAGTACGATGATAAAAGTATAAATAACTGCTTCAATTTCAGGGTCCTAGTGTTTTACATGCTGGCCTAGACTATGATTGGTCACACGACACTGGAGCATTTTATTATGTTTCAGCCTAATGCTAAAATCATTTGAATTCATTTCCCCTCATTAATCTTCTTTCTGTACTACATGATAACAAAGAAAACCGATTTTTTTTAGAATCTATTAAGAAAAACCAAAACCTGAAATATCCCATTTTCTTCAGACCCGTCACTATGATGTGTGACTCCCATTCCTCTTAATCATCTTTGAGATCTTTCTATACCTGGATATGATTTGAAAAGTGCTCACCTGTCAGTAGAGGGTCACACAGCTGGAAATGCTCAACAGAGTAAAAGACAAGCCATGAGGTTGAAGGAACGGCCTGCAGAGCTCAGAGATGGGACTGTGTCGAGGCACATATCTGGGGAAGGCTACAATAAAATATTCTGCTGCATTGAAGGTTCCGATGAGGACATTGCCCTCCACAATTCTTAAATGGAAGAAGTCTGGAACAACCAAGACTCCTCCTACAGTGGGCTGCCCAGCCTTTGACCAAGTACCCAGTGGTCGCTCTGACTGAACTCTACAGATCCTGAGTGGAGATGGGAGAAACATGCAGAAGGTCAGCCATCACTGGAAGATTCCACCAATCTGAGTTTGATGAAAGCGTGGTCAGACAGAAGCCTTTTCTTAGTGAAAGACACGGGATCGCCTCCTTGAAGTTCTTACAGCGGTGTACACGCGTATACAACATACACTGATCAGTCAGAACCAAACCTTAATCCCTCTGTGATGAGTTGTGTGTTCTGACACTTTTCTATCTGATCCAGCATGAACTTTTTCAGTAATTTGAGCTACAGTGGCTTTTCTGTGCGATTGGACATCAATGTGTAACCCTGTCTTCCCATGTGCATCATTGACCTTTGGAACCTTCAATCTTGTTTTAGTTGTCCCATCTTTGAACGCTTTGGTAGATACTAACCACCGCAGATGCAGAGATGCTCTGACCCAGTCAAAGTTTGGCCATTTTATTTTCCATTTTTCATACTTCCAGCACATTAACTTCAAGGACAAAATGTTGTCTAATATATCCTTTCCGCTGAAAGATTTGCTGGTTGTAAATAATAAATGTTATTCACTTCACCTATCTGTGGTTATAATGTAATGGCTGATTGGTGTATATTTGTAAAATTCTCTTCATAATAAGCCTGTAATAAAATGTGGTTTCCAATATGTGGGCTCACCTCGGTCTAAGATGTTTAATGCTGTCACTTTGTCCCAAAGGTTTAGGAATCGATATTGTCCCATATGTATTAATTCTAGAAATAAACATTCTAGAATCTATTTTACCGTTAATCATCGTCATCATCATCATCATTATTCAGCTTTATAAAGCACCTTCAGGAAATGATTCGAATAATAATTAAAGTAATATAGTACTGAAATTTAAATAAATTAAAGGAATTAAAATCATTAATTCCTTTGATTTTACAATTAAGGAATTAAAAATGAATTTATGGTGCACTAGGGTTCATGACCTCCAGTTTTTGTTTGTTGTAGGCACTTTTCCAATGACGTCACAAATAAAGCTGTTGCTATAGAGTTTCAGGTGGAGGGACTTGTATCACCGCAAGATGGCGATATTCTCTCCAATCCCCGACCACAGAACGATGATTGACAGTTCTGCTTGTTCCGCCCATATTACTATATTGCCCAATCAAAGCTTACGTACATCGCATTGTAGTCTTACGTGCGTTGACAGCGGAGCTAAACGAACGAGCGGCTGTCTCCCCCCAGAGATACAAACCAACACAATAAGGTAAAATTCCCTTCAAGCATATTTTTTTGTCAAACACTTATATGATCATTCTATTTCTCAGTTATTTATAGTAAAGTTTGTTCATTTAACTCCGTAGAGCGGCTTAAATTCGACTAAGGCCTAACGTCAACGCTTAGCTGAAGCCTTGCGGTTGGATTAGCTTCTAGCAGCCGAGCTAGCATGACACAATGTTTTGATCAACACTTTATATCTAAAACAATCTAACGTTTTAATGCTAACTAGATGATTTAGCGTTGGAGCTAACGTTGATGCGATGGTATAGCATTTGGTTGACAAACCTCACTTAGACTACTTAAACTACTTGGCTTCCTTGGAAGAAGGCTTCCTGGATCACCTCATATCAAGTATCTCAGACCTCCACTTTGGATTTATGTTGACCACAGTGTTTATGCTAGTGGAATACACTACTGATACTTGGTGTGAATCTTCATTTCACTTTCGCTTCATGCACTACACGAGAGTTTATGTTAATGAGTGTATTATTAACATTCAGTATGTTTACCGAGGCAGTGTTTTCCTGATTTGGTGCTTTTCATTAGAATTCTAGACACACTGGCTACAAAGCTGTTATTTATTCCCCATTGATAAAAACAGAAATCTGACTGTCACTGTTGCCAGATCTCATTAAAGAAACTGTCGTATTGGCCAATGTAAGCATGACCTACCCTAAACAGCCAGTTGATCAGTTTATATATGTGAATTTTATAATCAACCAGATTAAAACACTGAAACTTGTAATATAACATTTGATATAATTCCCATAAAGGTGATGAACAAGTCTGGTTCAGTTGGACACTTTCAAAATCTAAATCGAAACTTTATATCTTTATATTTATTACATGTAGCACACACAAACGAGGCATATAGATCACATATGTGAAAATTATATATATTGACTATCAAGTTAATTACCTCCAACACTGATAATGTACGTTGTCATTTTATTCTGTGTGTTTGCTAGATTGCAAAAACTACTTTTATTTGTATTTTTCTGAAACTTATTATGATTTTTGGGCATATAAAGGGAGTGGAACTGGTTGAAATCCCTTTCATTCACATTGCAAGAAATCTTTGAGACATGACCTTGTAGATTTTGATTTGATTTTATATGACATGTTTATTGTAAACTGAGCTGCCTTGGTAGAGGTCTGTACCCTGTTGAATGATGTGGGAAGTGGACTGTACAGGAAAATAACATCTCCACATATTTATGAAATACCCTCTTGTAGAGCTGTGCGATTAATCTTAATAAAATCGCAAACTCATTTCAGGCACCTCTTTTCTGAAGTACAACCTCTCTGCAATGTTTTCATTCTGAGCTGCATGCAGCAAAACACTTCTAATGATAATGTAGAGTTACACAGCATGATTCACAGCAGCAGGAACTTAAAATTACAGCGAGACAAAGAGAGAAAGACCTGCAGATTTATGAGGGAAGGCTGTTAGTGTGAGCAAATATTACAAATAAAGAAAGAATAAATCCAGAAAACAAATTGATGCTGGGGTGAAGTTAAACCAACAAACTACACTGTTTTAGCCTTTACATCATATCCTGATCTCAGTAACTGGGATAAGACATTATCCTGAGAAACCTGAACGTTTCGTCATGGCTCTGTATCTCCGTCCGGCGCCAGCTTGTCTTATGCAATTTCAGACCCAGCTGTCATAGTGTAGGACATGTTTAATATTGTCTGTCACTCTCATCTTCCTTTGCTGGCTGTAACGTGAATACGCCATATCAACAACTCCTTGTTGGAATTAAATCATACTTTGCCTGTTAAACTGAAGAGGCCTCTAATTTATAGTTGGGTAGTAAGTAGCAGAAATGTTTGATGAAAATGCCTCATTTTCTACATCACAGATGCCGGTTCAAACAGCACGCAGTAATCAGTAACCAGGATACTAACGTTTATATTTGTCTAGGAATAAGAAAAACCAGATTAATTTTTGCTCCATATTATATGATCAAAGTTGGGACAAGCCCTTAACTTGGATACTGATGTGCATGTATGCACAGTCTATGAATAACGCTCATATTCTGAGATTTTAAGAAGTTTTGGATTCAGAGAAGATGATAAAAGTCCAAAACATGTGCAGTAACAGTACTAAAAATGTAAACAATCATTTTAACCTTCCAGTGGTGGATGCATTGCGAACTCTTTCCCGATCTTTCTCCACCTTAATTTTTCCGTAAGCCGCCATCATAGATTTAATGTGGCAGATAAACAAGCGCTCGTTCTGGTGAGGTCTGTCCAGTTCACCCGCTGAAATCAACTCATCAGGCCATGGAGACATGCCGGTTCTGGAGTGATCGCTGGCTGGAAGGAGAGATGGTGCGCTTTAATCCAACGATCTCAGGGAGGGCGTTACAGCTGAGCGGGGATAGGGCGCCCTGAAACTCACGGCCATTGCCACCGGCCTCGTCCCCTGTGGGGCTGTAGGGAAGGAAGCTGGCGGCGCAGAGCCGACTTGAATGCACCGGGCTGCTGGGTTTTTAAGTATGATTCTAGATTTGTCAAAACACAATATTAACTTGAAATAATATTGGGTAGATATTTATAAACCATAGCATGCTTTCCATTACATAAAATTATTTAGCTATAATATCCACATGACTCTTTTAATGTTCCGTAGCAATCGTCTCCATCATAGCTCATCATTTCTCATTATCTGAGGGACTGTTCCTCCTTAAATTTGAATTTAATTTATTTGGGTTAGTAAGTTTTACTGGATAGAAACACAATCTGAATATGTCTTTTTGAGAACTGAAAAACTGTAGTGGCATATTTCACTTCTTTTAAGTCCTTGTCTATGCCCTTAATGATTACTAGGTGTTTGGATCTCTCCCCTATAAAACAATTTGATACAAATCTTAGAGACATTGTCTGCGATGCAATTCAGGAACAATACATTTTAAAAAAAACAAAAGTAGATTCAATATGATTTGATATAATCTGATTAAGTTTATTGTTTGTTAAATGTCTTACATTCCCAAACCCAACTTAACTTAGAGGAAGAAATTAAAAGAAATGAAAATTTACTTCACTTCACAGAAATTCGTGAATTTCAGCAGCACCGACTCTGCATTTGACGGTTCATGGTTAACTTCTGTGTTTGCTTTCACAAACAACTCTGGCACGCATCTGTCCGTGAAACGCTGTCTACTCGGAGTCTTGTATCTCAGCTCTAACGCATTTATCGCGTCAAAGCATCATTCTCAGCTCCACTGTAGGTCACTGACAATAATGTGGACTGTAGTTGATAGCCTTAAACACAGACTAAGTTGTGTCTGGAAATACTGTCTTTCCTTACCTGCTCTACCAGTTTCTCCATCGTCAGCGTAGGTCAAACCAGGTGTGCGTTCAGATTTGTCACTACAGGACTTGATCGCTGTTTTCAAACGGCACACTTTTTCTCCCTTTCTTTCCTCCTCCTTATATAATCTAAATGTGTTTCAAACTTTAAATAGCGAAGCTCTTCAACACTGAAAGATGTTTTGATGCTTTTGGGTCAATGTTTATTTGACTCAGTAAAAGTATCAGGATTTCCAAAGTACACAATGTCTGGAAAGAAACTTACAGTGTCCACACATTATTTGGCAAATGAGAAATAATTTGCTGGACTTTGTTTCCACACTTTGCACTTATGGATGATAAGTAGATGTATGAAATAGAATGTGATGATAGAAATCAGCCCAGAATGAGCTGATAAGTGCGTCACCCTAAAGTGTATGGAATATGCATTCAATTATCAAGGATGCAGAACTCTGCATAAAACCTTTTTAATTAAGCATTTTGATTGATCAAAGTTTAGGATTTGATACACTTGCATCTTTAACATTAAAAAATATTTCCAATTTCCATCCCTAACATTGTTTACCTTTGTGCCGAAAGGTTTTATGCTTTCCTGTTCATGTTTTATGGATTCAGTTTGTGTGAAAATGTCTGTTTATAATCTGACTATATGAAGTTAAACAACTCCTATCTGTTAAAACGCCACTTAATTCAACATTAATTTGAATCGCCCTGTTTTACCTAATTTGGGTACACCCTTAAATCTCAGAAGTGGTTTCTGTGATCTGGATTTACATATTTGGTTTAAGGAAAGGGTGAGAAAAAAGGAGCCACTTGTTAGAGTTTACATTTGATTATATTAGTACATTTTAATTTAAATAGTTTTCCTTTTAATCATTTTGTAACTTTATGTTTCTGTTGTAGTTTTTATTTCTTTGATTTTAACTCTTTTGATCTAACATACCTTGTAGGTTAGTACATTCTTTGGGGCTCTTCACAGCTCTTCGCCTCATCACTGATATTAAGTCCATCGGTGTTCTTCCTGTTGGGAAAAATCAAAATGTCAGCTGTGCGATAAGTCCGTTGAGAAGAGTGTGAAACAACAACAACATGTAGTCATTATCCAATGTCATTACTATATCCTAAAATAATTTGTCCCAATAAGTAGCTAAATAATTATTAATGTATTTTATATCCCGTCAACAAAGTGTTCTGTATCGGAGTAGTGACATGTTGAGTATTGAACAACAAGTCCAGTACACAAGTTGGACCAGCTGTCTTTGTTTCTCCAGACTCTGTTGCATTAGTCTCAGGAAATAACCTCTGGTAGCAAAACTAGTCTGATGCAACTGCAATAAACTTTATGTATCTGTAAGAGTGAACATCCCTTCTGTCCGCTGGGATTTCAATCTTCTAAAATAATCGATTTTGTCACTAAAGACATTTAGTTTATTTGTTAGAATCAGACTGATATCATCCTCATTCTCCTTTTTCATCATAATGATAGATTACAAAGACACAGACCTGAAGTTCAGAATCAGGAACTGGTCCTGTGGTTTAGTACTTTTGGTTTGTTTTTGGCATTGATGTTCTGGAGACTGAGTATCTGCAGCAGGTACAGGTTCCTTTCACATCTTGGGTAATTATTCTGCTGTTACCCTCAGATATTTGCATCTTCCTTATGTGAATGGTTTTTCATGAATATAAATTCCCTCCTTGGCATTCATTACACTTCTCCCTCTACTCGTACCTCTTAGAGCAGTTACTCTTGTGCTATCAGAGGAGCTCTCTGGGTAATTTGAGGGTTAAGTGCTTCGGTCAAAAACACTTATCTGTTAGACGTTAAATGAAAAAGAGTATTTTTCATTAAATTCTTTGTCCTTTCAACAGACTACTCCCGGCTGGATTATGTTTTGAGGGGCATGACAAAGATTCACACATTCTTCTTTCATTAATACATTTACCATATTAAGAGGTGGAAATCAAAGATGTTATTTCTTTAATTTCTTGTCTTACTTGAACTCTCTGCACGCCTCTGCGGCTCATATACCGTACGTCACTATCGTACGTACTTCTCTCAACCTGCTCAATGTGTCTTTGTCCTGTTTTTCCTGACATCAGATGGAGGTGGAGCAGCTACTGTCTCTGTCAGGCCCAGCACTGGCCCAGGCTGTCAGCTCTCTGCTGGAGACCCCAGGCCTCTACGTCTTCTCTGACATCCTGGAGCTGCCTAATGTCAGAGAGGTAAACACCCTTCCATCTACTTTGTGTGTTCACAGACATGCCATTGATAGATTGTCTATGTTTTGTGGCGTACACAGACCGGTTCACTGCTCAGCACACATGGTGAACCTGATCAACTAAACCACATTCAGTTGGGTCAATGAGGTTTATGAGGACAATGTCCCAACACATAATTATAATAAGAATAATAATAAGAATAATACATTTCATTTATAATGCACTTTACATTTGGATCGAATCTCAAATACATCGCATCTCAACCATTTTGGACCAAGTTTGTCACCCACACAAATAGAATATATTTGTACATCCGTCATGTCTGGATAAATGCATCTGTTTATTGAAACCATGCAAAGCTCCTCTAGTTCTGAAAACGAGTAATATTTTCATTAATGGCACAAATTGGAGTCAGGGAAACAAAGGAGATGAGTTGCGACACTGATACTGAACAACAGCCTTAGAAAGGCATAATGGTAGAGCTTCAGCCAAGTCATGTGGGCCATGAGGACATTTGGACCAGAGATGTATGATGACACAACAGTAACATAAGTGGAACATCTCATTATGACTCCTGAACTCCCAGCCTGCAGATATGTGGCTTATAGATTATTAAATAGATCATTTTTGTACACCTGTCATATCTGGATAGATGCATCTGTTTATTGAATTCTGGGTAGTGGTGGTGCCATCAATTTCAAAATTTTACATTACATTTTCATGAAAATAAAACATCAAAATCCAATAACAGAAAGAAATGTTCCATTCTTTTGAGAAAGTTCTCAGACCGGGGGTATAATGTTCCTCACCAGATATCAATTCCAGGGGGATATGGGAATGTGTTCCGACCATCTTTCATGTTTGGTTTCCAGAGCATAACTGAAAAACTGTTTTAAATTTGTCATGAAATATTGTACATACATTGGTCATAAAAAAGATGTGGCTCTTGCAGATTAAGGGCTTTTTAAAAAAAAAAGGTTTTTCTTTTTTAACTGGTCGGATTTAGACTTTTAGAGGCAGTTATTTTTTTTACCAAGAGAAGATCTCAAATACTACTTCCATGATAATGCTTGACTAAGTAAGTATTGCCACACACTATATAGTTGTGTCGTTTCAATTATGCCATATGCTTGTTGTGTGATATATGCTTTTTCGTTGAAATGCATCTGTGGGTGTCCTCAGTTCTTCATGATTGTTAACTCAAGATTTGTCTCCTTTTTTATGCGCTGATACTTTTCTTTGCTTTTAGTTCTTATATTGTAGGTTAATACGTAGAGGTTTTGTGTCAGGAAAATGAAAGAGGCTCTGCTGAGGACATTCACACTGCCAATCAATCGTTAAGCCTTTCAGCCAGAAAGGTAACGTCGAAGAAGATCCGGCGTAAAGCCTTCAGATGATAGCTTTGAGTGTTCCATAAGGGAAAAAGGGGAGTCATTCAATTTTCTGAATATTGAACACGGATCTGTAGACTGATAAGAAAGAATCATTGCAGACATTTTAACAAGCATCCCTTCTCCGATCAATCCAGTCTGAGTGTAAGTATCGTTGTCTCATTGTGGTACTTCGCTCTCTTACTCAGCGGGTCCCCTTCTCAGTTCCTCATTGTCCGAAGACAGTATGAAGTTGCCAAGTTTATGAGTGGAGTCTCATTACTTTTGTGTTTTTTTCCTCCCGGAAACCACAGCTGGAGAATGGCCCTCATGCACCAGTCTACCAGCTCCTCAACCTCTTTGCCTATGGAACCTACTGCGACTACAAAGGTATTTTCAGTGTCAACGGAGCATCAATAAGTGATAGGGCAGCGCTGTAACTATTTTATTATGAGTTGTGTTTTTGCTTCAAGGCAGATACCTTGACACAGCAGCTTTAACTTTCTTACCTGTTATTCACACAGTTACTGGAGGATTTATGCAACTGTTTGACGGCAGTGCAAAGTTAAACCAATCTTCTTTCAGTTAATTTGCTGTCTGTCTAAGGCATTGGGAAGCTTCAACAGAAAGTGAAAAAGTATTATATTTTAATAATTTAAAGCTGAATATCAACTCATCGCCTGGGAAAAAGAGTTTAGCCTACTTTACCGCTTTCTTCTTGGATATGAGTCGCAGTGATAGGGAGGCAGATTTGCTATCATAGAGCTTAGTAATGGAGCCTAGAGGAGCTGTCAGCCCCCCCCCTCCCTGAAGGGTGCGAGTCCTGTCACTAGGAGGAACATGGAGGAAGGAGATACAGTGACTGGAGACATCCTGACTCTGTTCTCTGACCCCTTAAACAGTTCAACACTCACCCTCTTTCCGTCATGTTATACTTCCAAGTAAGAAGTAGTGTTATGGTTATTTGCAACAGTTTGACCCCTCTAAAAGTGGTATTTAAACGCTGCTCTGGTTTTCTTGTTTGTTTGTTTTTTCAACGTCATGTTCTTCTCTGCTACTTTAGAGAAAGCCGCCTATCTTCCGGAGTTGACCCCCGCTCAGAGAAACAAACTCCGCCATCTGTCCATCATCAGCCTGGCATCCAACCTCAAGGTTCTTTTCTCTTTGTACTTTTTACAGAAACGTTTATCTATAGATTATCTATATTGGTGTATAAGTCAGTATATAAGAATGTTGATCGGGGTAATGTTATATCCACGTCTCCTCAGAAGTTGCCCAACAGAATTCAGTGAAAATTCAAACATGCTTAGTGGGGGCCCTAAATGTTGTTTCTTTTAATTCCCCTTTTCTTCTTTTTTTTCCAGGGATATTTGATTATTTCCAATTGTGCTTTTTCAAATTAAAAGATGAGGCTTGTGGAAAGAGTTTTTATCATATCCAAAATATCTGCTGAAACCTTCTTCTTCAGTATATGCTGTATATTTTGGTGTCTAGGCTCCAAAAACATCCTCTTCTGCAGTCAAAACGGTTTTCTCTTTCTATTGTCAAACACACAATGAATCCCTTTGCTTGCAGCACGTGTGATAATAACAGGACGGTCTAGCAGCAATTTACCAGAGCAATATTACATAAATATAACGCCAGTGAAAGAAGATCCACTCAGCCTGTGGACTACAGTGAGGAATCAGAGGAGATGTTTGTGTCTAGATGTTTGTTACTGCTATTACTTTCTCAAATACACACCCAATCCTATTCAGGAGCCTTTGATATGCTTATAACCCTGCCGTTACACAGGAATAGTCAATCATGAAAGTCCTTAAAAATATGAAATTATCTACTTTATTCACTTGGCACTTATTGCTCCATTTAATATAATTAAACACTTAAATCACATTGAACATTTTGCACTCATTTTTTCTATGGTGCGAGATTGAACCTTTATTTAGATTGGTTGAGGGCGGCTGACGCTCAGTGGGTAGAGCGCCCGTCTCCCAATCGGAAGATCGGAAGGTAGCCGGTCCCACCAGGCTCTACTTGTCGTGGGGTCCGTGAGCCAGAACCTGAAACCCCAGCACCCTGGGCCCTGAAACCCCAGCACCCTGGGCGCTTCAGAGGCTCCGCCCACTGCTCCCTCAGGGATGGGTCAAATTTTATAGACACTCACACCTTACCATCATTGTGCCATTATCGCCATACCATTGGAAAAAATGAAGTTGAGGGTAAAAAAGGGCAAGAGTAAGTCTAGCCTGTTCTTCCTCTTCACATGTCACTGTCTCCCTGTATGCAGGTTTGAACTTTAATTGCCTGGTGGAGTTATGTTAAATTGATCAAAGTCTCCTTTCATCTCCTAGCAGTGACATTTAGAAAAAATAGGCATTTTCACCGAAGCTTTCTTTTGTCATTTTCCATCACATTGTCAGAGTAAAAGGAAACTATGTGCCGGTGCGTCCTGGCTTCCAAAGAGAAGACACTTGGAGGAGACGTGTCTTTCATGGGTTTCTTTCTTTTTCCCCAGTGCCTTCCTTACTCCCTCCTCCTGCAGCAGCTCGAGCTGAAGAATGTGCGGGAACTGGAGGACCTGCTGATTGAGGCCGTTTACTGTGACATCATCCAGGGCAAACTGGACCAGAGGAACCAGCAGGTAGAGGTAGACTGCAGCATGGGACGTGACCTGGGCCCCAACGAGCTCCCGAACATCATCAGCACACTGCAGGAGTGGTCAGAATCACCTCTATATGTCTTTGGAAACACCTCACACTTACTTATCAACTATCTGTTGATCTAACTTCTTACAGGAACACTGTCTACCCCCTCTATGCCTTTTCTCTTTCAGGTGCACAGGATGTGAGGCAGTGCTGTGTGGTATTGAGGAGCAGGTTTCTAGGGCAAACCAATACAGAGAGAGCCAGCTAAAGGTTAAAGTCCAAGTCGAAACAGAGGTCAGTTCCTCATCGGTTCTGCTTTCAGTTCTCCCATCCCCCAAGAATATTAATGTGACTTTTTCTTGTTCTGTATCTCTGTTTTAATGCTTTTGGCTACTTGTGTTATTTTAGTTTACCCCAGCTATGTGTGTCCTTTTTCCATCTTGTCTCTGGTGGATATCCACCCTCCTTTTATCTCTCGAGGGTAAAGTCATCCAGCGGTGTGGAGATCTGTATCTAATGTACAAGTGATGCGTGACAAACTCTGTCTGTCTGTAGAAGCTTAAAGAAGGAGAATCAGCCACTATGAAGACGTACCGTTTTATAAGATTTTGGATGTGCTTTATATAAACAAAGCACATCGAATAGTCTTGGATTCTTAATTTTAAACCCTCTCCTACTTTACTTCCCCTCAGGTCTCAAACCTACAGAAAACGTTAAAGGCCAGCGCCGCTTCGCCGTCATCAGGCCCTGCCCCAGCTGGAGCCGCAACCAATCAGGACGCAGACCAGCCTGCAGAACCACGAGACCCCGCCTCCTCTCAGGAACCCCGACAACCAGGCAAAAAAAGTTCAAAGGTGAAAGGGTGAGTACTGTTCAACACCCGTGTAATCACTGATATTATACAGAGGGGTGTTTTTACCTGCAGGGAAGATGGCAGAACATGTTATTCTTGTGAATGAACTTTTCTCAGCATGTTGGATGTTCTGGCTTTCATGCAAACAAATCACATGGAGTTTGCATACAAATTGAACTCATTATTCTGCGACATGGACAGACCGTTATAAATATGTTTACCCATTTAGGATATTTTACTGAAACGAGTTTTCATTTGAAATTGTTGCGGCAATGTTTGTATTATATTTGTTTGTTTTTGAAGCGAGACATGCCTTCTTTTTTTTTTCTCACATAACTGGAACAAAAAACTGCATGAGGAAGCTTCCTTTCATTGCTGCTTCTTCTGTTATTCTGTAAAGCAGCTGCAACTGTGGTTTTGGAAATGTGTCGGGTTTTTTTAAATTTAATTTACAGAAAAATGACCACGATACTGATTTTGAGCCTTTAGCTCCATGTTCTCGTGGAGTGCAGTTCATTCAACCGAGAGTCTGCTATGGTTCCATCTTTTCATTAAATGGTAAAAAGCCCGCTGCTAGTCTAAAGTGTTTTTTTCGTGTGCATGAAGCCGCTTCATTATCAGATGCACAGCAGAGTTCTGCAGTGCCGCTCTAACCCTGTTATCACGGATCCTTTCTGTTCTGCTTTCATTCGGCCCACTTCTCAATGGACAATTTCACATCTGTCGCGGATTGTGAAACGTCATTGGATATACAAATAACCCCACGCACTCTCCCCTTGAAAAAGAACGGTTTATTCCTGCAGTGATCAGAGGAGATACATCTCTAATCTGCTGTTTGTGTTGTCGCTGCTCAACAGACAGCGGTGATTCTGGTTTCCACTCACACTCTGAATCAGCCTAGAGCCCTTTCATTTTCATCTTCATCTTCATCTTCAGCAATGCACTTCCTTCAAGTGCAGTTTCAGCTAATGTTTTGTAATCCAACTTAATGACATCCTGACGTTCGATCCTCAAGTTAAAGTCAACAGCATTTCTTAATGATAAACAAACTGACCTATTATTCTAACAAGGGAAATCCAGCGAGATACATTTCCATGCAAAATACTAATTGGTGATATTAATTCATTTAAAAAACAAATTATTTTTTACAACCCGATGCAACAGTAATATGTTGTCTGACATTGCAAGTGTAAAATAAACATTATGTTAATACATTATATTGATGAATTAAAAACAATATACCAATGCAGTTTCTTCTCACTTATTTCATACCCAGGCTGCGTGGCAGTGGGAAGATCTGGTCCAAGTCCAACTGAAATGAGACTGAGATGTGGCGGCAGCAGCACTGATAGACACTCTCACTAATTAACTACTACATGGACATGTTGAAGGACAGACGGATACATTAAACAATGTGGTCAGGGTCCCTGGATACCCTCGTCACACACAATTGCCACCAGTAAAACCAGGAGGCTTCCAGGGAACTTTTCATGTCACCAAATCTCCCCATGACTGATTCAGAAAGTCACACAAGCTTCTGGAAATGGCAGGTGAAACCTCTTCTTGTGCAGTTCTTAATAGTGTAACAGGTGGGCCAATCCCTGTCCACCTGTTAGGTGTTCAGACAGCAACAGACGCAGCACTTAGAACACCTCAAGACAGAACCGTCTGCAGTAGGAGTCAGTTGCCTTTGACCAGAAACAGACTTAGTGTACGTTATTGTGTGCGTTTATCTCTCTTGGTTTAAGAACATTGTTTTTTGTTTAGATCAATTCTATGTTGCTTTGTATTTTTTTTTCTTCTCTCTGTTGAGTTGAGACATGTATAAAATCTAAAAATGACTTTGGGAAATAAAAGCGAAGCCCTGTACTTCTTTCCTTCTGTCTCATTAATGTCACTGTCGCGTCGTATAAATGCATTTCAAAGTGCATCTCTGGAGGGTGCACGGCTAAATGTTATCTCGCAGAAGGGGGCTACCGTTAGGAGGTCAAACCTTTAATTAGGGCATGTCCCCAAAGAGACTAATGTATTACAGAGCTGAAGCCTCCCCTGTGTGCAACACATCCCCGAATTGAGTCATATTTCATAGCAGAATGTTTTTTGCGCAGAGCCTCGATTTCCATGTCAAGATTTCCTGTTAAAATGACCTGCCACTTTCTCTTGTACCCCCATTGGCACTCAGAATTTCCTTTGTCACGCTGACCCTGTCCATCCCTCACTCTGTAGATTCTGTTCTCTCTACATTCTCCACACTCCATCCTGCCTGACATTATTGGCTGCATTTAGCTGACCAGAAGCAAGAGTAAGGGAACTGGACCAAAAGAAAATGATGCGCCTGTTTGATTTATCCATTTATCCTTTCTTTCCTTCTTTCCCTCCAACATCCCTCTCACCTCCTCTATAAATAGTGGCGTTAATTTCAGTCGGTGTGACTGAGCCTGATTGGCTCAGTTGGTACCAGACTAGACTAGAGCTGTGAATTCCAGCAGCTGTACGCCTCAGTGTGTTTGTTAGCTGGCATATGAAAGTGTCAGCTGGGTCAGGTGTGTTTATTAAAGGTGGAGGGTTGACTAACTTTAGCATTACTGTTTACTTGTCCAGCACTGGTACACATTGCTGCAGTAGTGTCATTAAAACTTCCAAGTGGAACAGAGCTAATCAATAACTCTGATCAGTAAAATGCCCAGAGGAGAAGTCGGTGCAGCACTGGTGGACAACCTGGTGGCATTTCTCAGCTGGTGCCCGCCTTGATTTTATTGACATTTGTTTTAGAAATTATACACAGAGGGAATTCTTGCTTAACATCCTGTTAATCTTTCTGAAGAGAAATGAATCCATATGAGGTGAGGAGATAAGGAAAAGCTTCACACACGAGCAGCAGCCTTATTCTTCCTTTCCAGATGCTCCTCACTGCTACAAATGTGATTGGCACATGCAGAATATTTCAATGCCAACACCATGGTTCAAAGTCTATGCAAGGCAGTGGGCTAAATGTTCACTCCAGGAAGAAAAAGATTAGGATACGTGGGCGGCTATTAAAACGCCCCGTATAGTCTTTGTCATTCCCATAAAGCATTTCAGATGGTGCAGTTCCCAGAGGGAATCGTGCAAAGTGCACAGAAATAAACAGACGTGAAGCGGAAACTCCTGTGTTGAGTCTTTATTTAACTTCCATGGTACAGAAAGACCACATTTCTACAGGAATGCTACCAAAACTCACAAGACTGGGTATCTGGAGATTTGCACAAGCCACGCATGCCACCAGCACAATGTCTGAAGTGGAAATGTGAGCAAGTGGGGGGGGGGGGGGTTCATGTCATAAAAGATGCTTAGAAAATATGCCAAATACAAACTGGCACTTGGCTTTACAAGGTTTGTTAAATCATCACTTACTGATAGATAAAATAGACATTTATAAACAAAAGGTTTGAAGCAACTCTCATAGGTTTTCCTCACTGTACACATGCAAATTCATTGGGGGTCCAGAAATGATGCCGACTGTCGTACTGCTTTCCCCCGGTGCAGCAGAGACAGCCGATACAGTGACTTGATGATGACATAAAAGGAGATGATGGTTTTGTTCTCCAGATTGAGATACTTGGCTGTCAGGTAGAAAAGAATCCCTTGTTGCTGTAACATAACATAAGTCCTTTGATCAGGCGTGCTTGTGCACAGATGCCCGTTTACATGACAACATTCATCTGTATTTGTGACACAACATCCAAGACCTCTGAGAATCATTGATTTTCAACAGCACTGCCTCTTACATCATTCTCCTTTGTGAATATTCTATCTCTACGGGAAGAAGTCACTGTTTAAGACACCTCCACGTCCAGCAGAAGAACGGTTTCACACAAAGAGGTGAATGTGAGCCAGATAATTAAAGGAACAAATCATGAGGAAGAAAACAACTATTTCCTAACAGTGCAGAGGGGAAATAGTCTCACTATTTGCATTTCAGGAGCCCACAGCATGGAGTAAACAGCAGTTTCTGGAGCGTGACATGTTACACATATTGCCTGTTGGCTGCAGCCAAACCGCTTTGAAAAGCTTCGTTCAGTGTTGGAAATGCGGAGGAGAGAATTACTTTTTAACCATTTGCAAACCGGGAACAATGTTGCTGAACTGAATGGAAACTGTCATTTCTTGAAAGAACAGTTTGTTTTGTAAGAGTGAACATGGAACAGCTTCTGGTGTGCAGCTGAATCGGTGGAAGCACAGGTAGGGCGTTTCAGGGCTAATGGGATGTTGTATGGCTGTTAAACTGCTTGTTTGGGAATTAGTCATGGCAGGTCAGTAGCTTGGGGCCATACAGGGAATGTGAAACAGGGAGTAGGTGACAAGGATGCAGAGTCACATGAAAGAGATTTACACCGCATACGGAGGAGGACAGAAGGAGCGGGAGCCGTGGGGGAGATGAGTTTGGGTTTCTCAGACCTCAGGTGGTGAGGAGTTACACGATGGCTGGATACCTGGGATCCCTGAATTTATTTCACAGTTCCAGAGAAAATAAAACGTTGCTGCAGGCACACCCTCTGGTTATGTTGACGTTCCTCCTCAGGCCCCAAAGAAAGGTTTAGCATATGGAAAAACAGTCACCTCAGAGGTTCACTACTGGGATCCTGACACCGCAAGAGAGACAAAGGAAAGTTAGACTAGTACAGAGCAATAGAGGCAAAAGGGGGAGGGGTGTGTGGGAAGCTTGAGAGCATGTATGATGGGAGGAAAGATAGGGAAGAAGTGGAGCAGTGAGGCCTGAAGCTGGAAAAGTATCACAGGGGACTGAGAGGGCGGCTGGGGGAAGAGGAGAAGGAAGAGGAAGAAGGGGTAGGAAAAGCTGATGGGGGAGTCGGAAGTGAGAGGGAGCACTGGAGTACAGCTGTATAATTGTCCTGATAAGATTAACTTTAAATACCCTCACATAAAGGCATCATCAACGGCGGCTGGCCTACGATGACTCATCGGCAGAGGGAGCTTAAAACACTGATACGTCTAACAGCAGCACCGACACTCCAGCCTTGAATACTCCGCTGAGAATAGCACGACCATCCAATTACTCTGCATGTACATCCTCACAATGCACACAAAACCAGCGTTACGGCGACTTCACACACTCCTATTGACCACACCGGGGAGCCAGCCTAGATCCAGAGGTGTACAGATGTGCATCAGAGTCATAGACATCAGACACACAGACCAGACCGGGTGAGGCGACTCATTACCTCTCCCTGTCGGTGAAGGAGGAGGATGTGCTGTGCAACGTCTGCCGGCTGTCCTCCGAAGGAAGGGTGCGAGGGAGGGCAAGGGAGAGGGGGGGTGCCACGCCACGGGAAAGCGGGGGTGGATGCTGGGAACAGCTGCGATCGTAACTGGAAGAGAAGGATAGCAGCAGAGATGGATGGAGAGAAGGGGCGCAAGGAGGATAAGGGATGGAGATGGATTATTAAATGGGGGAGATATGAGGAAAAAGAGAAAATAAGAAGAGTTGTTGAAAGGAAATTAGATGAGGAAAAGAAACGGATGTGAATTAAGGTAGAAAGAGAAAGAAGGGAGAAAAGAATAGAAAAAGAGATTAAAGGACACAAACAAAGTTGCAGTAAATGTAAGTTAGGGGGTGGGAGGACAAGAGCAGGAAGAAAGTGAGGTTGAAAGGTAGACAAAGACAGATATATGGAATAAACGCTGAATAAAGAGAGAAGACAGTGGGGGCAGATAGTGAGGAGCAGAGTCAGAGAGCATCAGAAAACAGTGGAGACATTTAGCATCCGCGAGCACATTACTCTGCCACTGAGAGAAAGAATTAGTGCACTCATCTGACTCATTAAAACGCTGTCAGAGCGGAGAAGGAGGCAGAGCGAGAAATGGAGAAGGAGAACAGCATTGTGGGATGAAGGATGGAGTCGGAAGGGGATGAGGTTAAAATGACCCATCAGGGCAAAGAAATGGACAGAGGGGAGACGTCATTGCTTCAGAAAAGATGAGGAGTTCAGATGAAGACACAGCTAAGAGCCACAAGTTCAGGCTGTTAAGAATACCGAGAGGCAGAACGAGGCTTTTGTCACATGCTGTAAAAACAATCCTGTATCCTCAACTTCCCTCAATAAAAGATGTCGTCCTCTTGCAGCTTACGCCTCTCTCCATGTATACACACACACACACACACACACACAGAAACATGGTCACACTTGACAACATTAATCACACCGACGTTTTTAGGCCTGGGAAAATCACTGAGCACATATGCTGCACTTCTATAATCATAATCAACAGGATGGAGGCCAATTTCCACTATAGGCTGTCATTTCAGTCCATCTGTAGCACCCTCCCGTTCATTTGGTGGCACTCTCTCCATCAAACACATGGTGTTATTTACACATTTATGACACGGAAGCATGAGCCAGTTTCGAGAGAGGCGAAATCTCACTTTTGTAAGGATCCACCGGCACTGTGGGTTCTCCTTCTTGGCAGGAGCCGATGGAGTGTGTTTTCAGTGAAGGCCAGTCTCAGGAAGAGGAAAAAACTGAGGCTTATCGTTTATCAGCTCACAGCAAGCTGGAGGATTAACTGGGAATCTGTGGCCAGACTGGGAGTGCTGGGAGATATGAGAGCGTTGAGGGAGATAATAGCTGCACAGAAACCGGCGCCGTTAGAGCTAAACAACGGGTATAACTGGAAGTAGGCAAAAGAAAGGGGCGGAGGGACATATTCTGAGAGAGAAGGGGAAAGAGGCGCAAGAGGGATGTAGGAGGAAGGGTAAAGGATGATGTAAGAGTGTGGGACCAAAACTGAGATGATGATGATGATGATGATGTGAAAAAGGAGGACAAATTATAGAAGTCAAGGCAATGAAAAGAAAAATGATGATACAGAGGAAATAAGGATAATCGAGTAGATAATAGAATTACAGAGGACAGGAGCAAAAATATAAATGTGTTGGGGAATAAAGGGAGATTGAAAAGAAAGAGAAATAAAAGGTAGAGTTTGACATGCAGGAAGGGAAGGCAGAGATGTCCCGGTGGTCAAATAAGAAGGGTTTTATTGGTTTGATCAGCAAAGCGTAGAAGTGCTCCACTACATCACAAAGGTGACTCCCCATTCCCAGCCAATGGCCATGTGTGTGGACAGCCCCCTCCTAAAAGGCCTGGAAATAAAACCCGTGCAGTAGAGACCCCCGCCTTGTGTTCTTATGCCCTAAGACGTTTAATGGCCTGTGGGATGTATAAGCGCCTTAACGTAATGAAGCCATACGATTGTTCAAACCTGTAAGGCAGCAGATCTGCTTCTGCTTTCCTGTTCCACCCTAACGGTCAAAGGGAATGTTTATTTATTACAACTATAATGGCACTAAAAGACACATCTGTGCCGACTCTGGCTTTTAGGAACAAGAGTGTTGTTGATAGAGTCATTAGGAAGCAATTACTCAGCTCTCACTTTACGGGGGAATACGTTCTGTAACCATGGACGACAGGGACACAGACCAACGTGCAAGTACTGTACGTCTGCAACATCTTCTTCACTAGAACCTACACCTCTCTCCTCTTCAATCCTCTCAGCCGTCTGTCCCAATGCATTCATGTTCTTCCTCAACCAGGAATGTTAAAAACTGAGCAGTTATTGATGTGTAGCTATTTTAAGCTACACATAAGCTCTTAAATCCAAATACCGCCGTATGAAGAGAAGCATCTTGTGTTGGCCGGCACCTTTGTGTGTGTGTGTGTGTGTGTGTGTGTGTGTGTGATCCAAACTGTCAATCACACAGATTCTACTGTAAAAAACATTCAATCTCTTAATCAAGGAAACCAGTGGTTCCTTTCTGCTGGGAAAGTCTTTAATCTCAGATCCAAAAATGTAATTTAATCAGTGCCCGGTTTATATTTATGTGACCATTCTCACACACGCACACACACACACACACACACACACACACTTTTTCTTTGAAAGAGAGAATTCAGGTTCCTACCAGAGTTTAGCTGTAACAACAACTGCCGTCAAGATGAGTAGCGAGGAGATGGTCACGGTGACGTAGAACTGAGGGTCCACTGCAACACACACACACACACACACACACACACACACACACACTCATGCAGTTACTGATATCGGACCATGATCACACTTAATCTCTAGAACAAATCAATGAAACTGAAACAGGAAACTGAATGTAGAAGATACTCCCTCCAGCTATTACAATCCCATGACATCTTCTCTTTATCGGGCAATTTGACAGACGCCAATTCCTTCTTATGAGTGAAAACTTGATATGGCGTTTCGGAGCCACAGACACAGACGACTGCCCACAGCACTCGGCCAGCCGTCACTCAGATCCCCCAGAGCATCTGTTGCATGTGTGTGTGCTCATAGCGCTCGTGGCGCCCTTTATTTTGGAAATTCTTCATGTGCATCGCCCGATGCCCACCTTCCTCAGGCTCCGTCTCCTCTGCCTCCGTTCTTCCATCTTCCACTCCCTCCTGGTCTCTAGATTTCAACAGTACCTCCCCTCTGGGGTGCCCACTTGTGTCAGAATAGGGCCAATCCTTAGAGGTGGCGGTGCTGGCCTCCTGCTGGCTTCCATGCTGGTGGAGGGGGTCAGTTTCCTGGCTGGGGTGGAGGTGGTAGGTCTCATCTTCCAGAGGCTGAGTGGGACCCCAGACCACTGCCCACAGAGGGGTAGGAGTCACCTGGGCTTTGATTGACAGCTGAACTGACAGGGTCTCCACTTGGTCCTCGCCCTCGCTGTCGTCACGGTCGCAGGAGGAGGGCTGTGTCACCAGAGAAATCAGGAGCAGAGAAATAAGGCGCCGTGGGGTGGTCAGTCTTGCGACAAGAGAGATGGAGCTGGAAGAGAAGTGAGGGAGAAATAATGAAAGGTGGAGTGAC
Organism: Lophius piscatorius; assembly: GCA_009660295.1. Taxonomy (NCBI): domain Eukaryota; kingdom Metazoa; phylum Chordata; class Actinopteri; order Lophiiformes; family Lophiidae; genus Lophius; species Lophius piscatorius. The sequence goes on along the minus strand of VRLP01005966.1, from coordinate 8,291 downwards.
AGAAAAGTTATCAGAGAAAATGTATCGTCCGCAGGCTCTTTGCATGGCTTCATCAGTTCAGACATTGATTTCCCCACCAGCCAGCACTCAGTAGGACATTTTATGTACGTGCACCCAAACATCACTCCTCCATCCAAGACACTAGCCTTCTTACCATCTCTCCATCGCTTCACTCTGTTCACAGAGACCCCGCTCCTTCGATCATGTCGCTCTGTAAGATAGAACAGAGAGACAAGAGAGAGAGAGAGGGAGAGAAAAGGGAGGGTCCAGCTCTTTTCTTTTTTTGTTACCAGATTTCTTTTTTAAAACATGCATGAATGGAAACCAGCAAGAAAACTTGCAGAGCAAACTGTCACTTCTTTTGAAAAAGCAAAAGTCTCCCTGGAGTTTAATACCAAATAATATTCCTCATGAATGTAGAGGCTCCACAGCTACATCGAAAACATCCAGAAGAAACAAACTCCTTGTCTCAAACACATATTTATAGTGCACAGTCCCGAACACAGATTAATCATCATTAGATCCATCATGCACGGAGCCCACACTCTACAAGCCACTTTGAGCCGAGCGACAACTTCCTATCCAGAGAAACCGCCTAAACGCCAGAAAAGATGTTACTTAAAGACATTTGAGCAGACCAGGCATCAGACGCGGACAAACACTCCAACGCAAATCAGTTAGCATACCTACCTCTGGCAGTGGACAGAGGGAATGAGGGAGAGGAAGAGAGAAAGGGGTAGATACAGAGAGCAAGTCAGAAAAAAGCATGCGTTGCCGTAGCGACAGGGTCTGCTAGAGTAGGAGAGGGGAGAGAGAAAACAGTGGAGGGGGAGCAGAGAGTGTAGGAAAATAGATTTAAATGCTAATTATGCATGTTTTTTAATTAAACGGATGCAGAGAAGAAGAAATGAATTTGACGAGGAAACCCAGATAAAATGAGGATGACATTAATGGAATCACTTTAGGGGAAGGGTTTTTTTTTTCTTTACTTTTTTTTTTAACTCCTAAATTATGTTTACAAAGAGCAAGAACACCCCTGAGACAAAAACTGTAACACAGACAGCCGAGTGGAGGCGGAGGAAAGGAATGAGGGGGGAATAAAGATGGAATAAAATTCAATTTACATTCATTTACACGCGTTGCAGCAGTGAACAGGAGGCAGGGTCACATTTGAGGGAAAAAAAGACACCCAGAGATTTAGAGGTGAGAGTCACAGTGTGACAGCTTTATTTAGATGGAAATAATATTTACACAGAAATGAATTGGTTTACCACTCACACTCACACACACACACTCACACTCTCAATTCATGTGCTCCACTTCTGAGACTGGCGCTCAGTCTGTCATACTCCACCCACTTCCTCCATCACTTCTACCCCCCCCTCACGTTTGGTCTTCAGGGCTGCAAGGCCCGGTGTCCTCCATGGGAGGACTGGTCCTCACTGGAGAACACACCAAGAGTTGGCCCCTCCGTCCTCGAGGCTCTCACGCTGGCTGTCTCCCTCCTCAGCGTTGTCATCATCCTCACAATCTATATTTGCCCAGGAGGTGAAAAAGACAAATCACGACATGCATCATCTAAAATGAACTTGAGAGTGAGATTTGCGACGCCATTATTGCTCATAAGCACCTGTGTCTGTAAATAAAGCTGTAAAATTGCGGTGCGTGTGCGTGTTTGTGAATACCGTCAGTGTCCTCGTCTTCATCGGTGTCATAATCTAACTCCACCAATGAGGACTCCAATCGACTGTCGCTCCTCACCGTCACATCGCCTCTGTAACATTTAGATCCAGAATCCATTAACGGCGTGGAGACGACAGATGGATTCACGTTCACATTCCCCGACACCCGCAGAAACGTTGTACAACAGATACATCAGCGGGTCACATGTCTCCATTCCTTTGGCGAGTCTTTACCAGGGTTTATATTTTTTGGATTGATGCCATGGAGAAGATGACCAAAAAACCAAATAAAGAAAAGTAAAAAAAAATAATATCTTAATGTTTAAAGTCACACCTAACTGAATAAAGAAGTTAATTCATTTTAAAGCTTGGTACTGCCACGATGAGAGATGTGCTCCAGACAAAACGACTTCCCTTCAGCGTCGCTAACGGCTCATTGTTCTCAAAGTTAGAGATGGACGCCGTTCCTTCCAGAAGTACTAAGGATTCACTTCTTCTATATTTTACATGATGACTGAAAACTTAGAGATATGAAGGACACAGAGCGGTACCACCAGAGACCGTTGGAGCAGTGAAACCATAATTAAAGACCTCCACTGAGGAGACGGCTACCTCAGCGTCTGCTGCTACATGGTACATGATCAGAACCTCCTCGACTCTCACCATGTTCATGTCTGGTTGTTGAAACCTCTAACTCATCCCTGCCACTGGGGTGGCTTCTTCCTTCTTTGTATCTGAGCTGTGTCGAAGTTTTAAAGGATAATTCTAATCCATAAGTTAAAAAGTTAAGCGATACCTAAATAACCAGTTTGAGGAAGGTGAACCGTTTCTTTTTAACTAATTCCAAAAAAACTATCAACCTCATTTTATATATTATACTATATTAGAATCACAGAGACCTGATTTTACCAGCACTGCTCAATCAAATCATCATTTAAATGGACAATTATCAGAAACAGGAAGCTGATTTGTAGAACTCTCTAGTAGCAAACTACACAAAATCAAAAGAAATTCCAGGAGAGATATGGAGTAGGGAAACTGTAATACATTCGTCTGGGAAGAATAATGGAGCTATTTCTAAGACGAAGAAAATATCAGAGCAAACAAATGCCTGTCTCTCCTCAATAAGGGGAGTGTGTTTGTATTCATGGCTCGACTATTCAAAAGACCCTGGGCAAAAAAATGGCCTCATTCGTGAGAGGGTGGAGAGGAAAAACTGCTGCTGACCCAGACGAGCATTAAGGCTCACCTGAAGTTGGACACAACTTATGTTGATGACTGACGAGTCAAAAGTCTAATGTTTGGAAGACGGGGGTCCTGTGTCATAAATCAAACGCAGCGTTCCAAAAGAAAAGAACATTCCACCAACCATCTCAAGCACAGACGTGGGAAATGTGTGTTTCCGTTTAGTCAGATTCCCTTTGTTTCATTTTAAATCTATTAATAATAAATAATGACCATTTCTCCTTGACGTAGGACGGTCCGACAGTCCGACAGTATTAAATACACAAAACAAATGCATAAATCAGTAGCGGGTCCAGTACTTTTTCACTGCACTCTTACTTTAGATTAGAAATGAAGCTCACCTGACGAAAATTATTCAAATAAGAAACATAATTAAGCAGTTTCAAAAGAAAGCTTTTTAGCTGTATCATATTAATAAGTATTGTGCCCACCTGCGCTTCCCAGAACTGGGGAGCTGCTCCCATACAATGAGGTTGCGACCTCCGGTGACCCACCGGTGGTCTCCGCTCCCTGTGGTCCATGCCGCAAAGCAGAGGATTCTGGGAGCATCAGGCCAGGTGAGAGAGACCAGGTATTGAGACTGAGGCAGAGCGAATACTAGAGGGAGAGGAGGGAGATAAGGGCAACTAAGGTCAACTGTGGACAACAAAGTGATTTTTGAATTTTTGTCCTTGTAGTGTTTTCCCCTTCTCAGGAGGAGCGGCTAACTTTTGGCAGCAAATGGTTTGCAAAGGGACTCACAGTTTAATGAGCTCTCTCCATTCGCCAGATCATAGCAGGAGCCAATTAGGAGGCCGCCTGCCTGGTGAGCACAATCTGTAACCCCAGTGATGCTGCTGTGATTGGTCAGTCTGGACACGGTTCCTGTGATAACAGGACAGATGTTCGGTGGAAGGATTATGCAGAAGCTCAAAATCTACTTTCCTTTTTCAACTCCCTCTCTGTATCTGACACACATCCTCCATTCATTCCATTCCAGAGCTCACCTGTCCTCCAGTGCAGGATCTTAAGCCAGGCTTGACCATGAGCCAGGAAAACTTGGTCTCCCCGCGGGCTGAGGATCAGACGTCCCCCAAGGCCCCCGCCACAGCCTGTCACCTGGCCGCTCCAGTGATGCAACAGCCTCAGGGGGTCTTGAGCTGAACACCCATTCTCCCACACAGACACCCCTCCCTCGGCCGAGCCACTGAATACCAGCGGACCCTGAGACTATGGAAGACACAGGAGACGTGGTTGTCATGGTGATCTGAGTCTTAAACCCACCGTGTGTGTGTGTGTGTGCGTGTGTGTGTGTGTGTGTGTGATACACATAGAACATATGGGTGTTAAGGTGTGAACAGTTCCACATGTACGTTTCTGTGCTGCGGTTGATTTTAAATGGATAGTGTGCGTTGCCAAACAAGCTACAGATATGAGGACAATGATTCCCCGCATCGCTTTAGGCATATTTGGATGATTGTAAAGTGAAATAATTTGCCTTTGCAGCTTTGGATTTCCATATCCACAAAAGGCATTTTGCTGAGAATACATACATTATTCTCTCTAAATGTGGCCAGAATACACAGCTTACATCTCAAAAAGTTCCTTTGATTTCCTTTTGAGAGCAATAAAAACCAACAGCATGTATGAGAACAAGTCTCCAAATATGTTTGATGTTGATGCTGTTTGATTTCCTCAGGAGAGGCTTATTCGCACATTAATTATTAAGAGGGCTAAAACTACTTTAGACAGCTTCTACAGAGAGAAAAACATTAGCCATCAAATAAAAAAAACACAGCTTGAACATCTGCAGTGTGGACAGCACGACCCTAGCAGGTATAACCTACTTGCCTCACCCACCTGGATGGAGGTCACTGCTTCCAGGTGAGCGTTGATTGACTGGCAGTTTTGGAAAGTGTGCCAGTTCCAGGTTTGAACTTTACCCCCATCTGAAAGGGTGACAGAGTCTGAGTTTGGATGTGCTGACTTTCATCTGGAGGTCATTATTCCTGGTCATGGTGGTCCCTCCTGAGCCTGACAGCCTAAAGAGGGTGTCTCTATCTCTTCACAGCTTCAGACTAGAAACCCCCCACAAAAGCTGCGGTTTTGGAGATACCCTGACCCCGTCTTCTAACCATTTAGGTTGGGTCCTTGTTTAAGTCATTCAGATCCTTGTGTTTGTCCATTGTTCCTGCTTCAGCCCACTGACAGGTGTCATTGTAACACCTGTCAGTGGTTAGAACGTTATAGGTCATTGGTGGTAAACCTACAGTTTACGTCAAAAAGAAATGTCAAACAGAAATATGCACAAAAGAAGATAAAAGAACATGGAGATTTGACCACATCTGACTCCATCTATGCCGTTCACTGCATCAGAAATGTTCCACATGCCCCTTCTCTCCACACAAGTACATACCTGACCCAGTGATGATGTAGCCATCTTCCTCTGGTACAAAGCAGAGTGCAGTCACAGGGTTGAAGGTGTAGATAGACTTAACACACTGCCCTAAAGGTAAGGGCAAAAATACTCATTTAATTGACATACAGACCAGCAGTCACACAGGCACACACTGATTAAGATGCAAAAACATCCGTTTCCCAGACAGAGCCCCGAGGCTCTGTGTGCTTTAATATATGTATGTGTGTGTGTGGTTGTGTGGTTCAGCATACCAATGGTCAGGGCCCAGACCTTCACATAGCAGTCGGTGGAGGAACTCAAAATAAACCTCTCCTTGTCGGACAGTGACAGGAACCGGGCTGGCAAAAAGAAAAACACACAAAAGAGTGGGAGGGGCCGGGAGGAGGAAGAGTAGGAGAAAGAAACAGGGTTTAGAAAAAGAGACAGAGATGGGTACAAGAACCGACACTGGGAAGGAGCTGTGAAGAAGTGTGTGTTCAAGATGGAGAAACTGACTTAAAGAAATAGGCATCATGAAAATACTTGCTGCATCATTTGTGATCTGCATCCTTTACTTGGATTTTAGAGGTGGAGAAGAGGGTGGAGAGCGAGTGAATGTGGAGCCAGAGAGGCTGCTGGAGTTGAAGTGATGGAGGGCAGCCTGTTTCAGATGGATGGGAGTTTTCCTAAGTGCCTTCTAAGATTATCTCACAAGAGCTGATCTGACAAACCGCTCCCATAATGACCCGACCGAAGGATATAGGCTTCACTCAGCCGAAGTCGACCCACATGTGTGTGAGTGTGAGTGTGTGTGAGTGTGTGTGTGTGTGTGTGTGTGTGGCTGTGTGTCCTCACATAGCTTCTTGCAGTACTCAGGAGGAGGTGCAGCCAGACAAGTGACTCCACCAGTGTGACCCCCCAGGTTCTTGTGCTCCGCTGCTGTGGGAACATGCCATACCTTCACCGTCGTATCTCGGCTAGGAGAAAGACGGACAGAGATAAAGAGAGAGGATGGAGGGAGTTAGGATAGAGGGAAGGTGGAGGAAAACCAGTATAGTTAAAAGGCCTATAACAAAAGACAAAGGAGACTTGTGTTGTTAGAAAAAAACATACTTGTCAGACTCTCCAACAAGCAGGAGAATATTAAGTGATTAATTAAGTGAAGAGTTCAATTTCCACTTTCAATTATGCAAATAGGTCGTCTTTCCTGATTCACCTTCCTGAAACCACCAGGTTGTCGACAGCAGCTACACAGGTGACTATGTCATTGTGCCCTTCCAACAGCCTCAGGCGAAACTTTCTCTTCTCCCAAGACAGTTTGAGGGATGTAAATTCAGCGTCTGTGATGGAAATGACATGTGCTATAAGGAATGTTGCCTCATCAGAGCAATGCTTAATCTACACAGCTCTACAGCATGGATTCATCTGTCAGGCGTAGAGGTAAATCTGGCTAACAAGAATGTTAGTCCTGTTTTAAGAGGAGTAAAATACAGCTTGTTGGATTTAATACTGGCAGTCACATGAACTTGTTAGGACTCCTATGGGTGTACAATCAGATTTCAGGAGTTAGCCATAAATAATGGGGCTGTGCTTTATCTTAAATTCATGCAATAAACCGCAGATCTTATAAAGGCACTTTTCTTATTATTCCACAATCTTGTTGAAGTTGCTGATGGTTGTTCCTGCAGTGACCAGACATGCTGACCTGCTCTATCCTTTGCTGCTGTCTGTCTATTTCTAATCTTCCCCACCTCCCTCACTCTGCCTGGCAGCCGGCTCTGGCGTTGCTTGAGCTTTGGACACCTCTTCTCCCTTAAGGATCTTGGGGGCTGGAGGCGTTTGTGATGGAAGGAGCTCAGGGGTATCCTCCCTGTGCCAGAGCAGAAAGCGAGAACTGAATGATTAATCAAAATACAGACGGCACACGGCCTCCATTCTGACACAGATTATACCTGTAGAGGACCTCAAGAGTCCCAAACAACCAAAAACAGTTCTTCTTAATAATAATCCTAGTCTGTTTATTAGATGGAATGTGTATCTTTTACTACTTGGTGATTTTACTAAAAGTCACAAAGTCCAGAGGGGCTTCAATAGGAATGACGACATCCCTGAATGATGTTTACATTTACACTTTATGACCTGTAGAAAAATTCTATTTCCTTCAAGTATGACAACCTTTGACCTCCAGTGTGTTCGCATAGACATTAGACATACAAAAAGATCAAAAGCTTCAAAGTGAATGTTGCTGCTTTTGAAGAATGATGCTTCTTTCCATCTGGTCCCCCTTGCTGGTACCTCTCCCTCACTTCCTTACACTTGTCTTTTCATCTTCTCCTTTTTCCCGTCTACCACAATCCCTGGAGTTTGCTGCGGGCCAGAAAGCTGCAGCTGAAGCTCAGCCAATCTAGAGCGCAGCTCCGCCTTCCTGGAGATCTGAGAGGGAAAAAGTCACAAGATTGGTCGTAAACCCAGCTGCCAAATCCACAAGTTGTTTATCTGCACAACCAACACACTCAGCCTGCTCTGAATTATTACCGAACTGCCAGCATGTGCTGCAGGTTCTGTAAGGAGACGTGATATTAGGTGGTTGGAGAGTATCCTCCAGTTGTACTCAGTTGGAAGGAACCCTATATCTGGTTCACTGGTAAAACCCATACTATCTATCATCTGTTTGAAATAATCAAATCACACAGGATCACTGTAAGGCTTTTTTTTTACACATACATGCTAAACCAACAAGTACTTATGATGACATCTGTGAAATTATTCAGCCCTCAAATACCCCCACATGGACTTCATCAGCAACAGAGACCCTGTCCTGTTTTCAAAGAGTTCCATGACCAAACTCCAACACGTGCTCCACTGCTGACCCCAAACCCTAAGAGACGCCGTCTCCATTAAAACCATGTGGATAGGCCACCGACCATTTGTAACTTTTCAGCCCTATGGATCAGTGGTATGTCTGGATCACTGGTATGTCTGGATCA
>VRLP01005965.1:0-32128 GCA_009660295.1 Lophius piscatorius | reverse complement strand
CTAAACGGTGTTGGAATATTCTCACATCAGACTAAACGGTGTTGGAATATTCTCACATCAGGCTAAACGGTGTTGGAATATTCTCACATCAGGCTAAACGGTGTTGGAATATTCTCACATCAGACTAAACGGTGTTGGAATATTCTCACATCAGGCTAAACGGTGTTGCCTCTTCCAGGACTGATTTGTTTTGTCACGAGGGCTTGTCGCACAAATATGACAAATACAATATCATTCATTAACATTGTGAGTCACACTTCAGTGTCTGCTTCTCAGCTTTTATAACTGCAGGAGAGACAGCTGTGTGTTGGAGGACTTTGTTTCCTGGAAGGCAGCAGGTTCGTCATCACACACCTGTACAGGTGAATCTGGTTAGTTGATCACCATTGTGCCTCCTTCAAGATTCAGGATTCAAGAATCAAGATTAACTTCATAATCATTCATACTATCCATCCGGCAGTTACACAGAAGAACAAACTAATGTTGCATTTGGCTCAATAACAAAATTAAAAAAAACACAAAAGTAAAAGGGCAATAATAGTGATAGAAGGGATTATCATTCTGTAGGCCTACACAAAGAGACTGGAACAGGATTATTGCACCGGTTCATCCACATAAATAATACTCTAATAAGTGTTAGAGTAAAATGTTAAATAACTGTTAAATAGCACATAGTGCTAAGATATAACTGCACATGATATGGTTTTATGTGGTGAGAAAAACTGCACATGGTATGCTGATAGAATATTGCACAAATGAAAAAAGCGAGTAATGAAAATGTTGAATGTTGACACAGGTTCTTATTGCACAGGTAGGTTCTGTATCGTGTGAAGAAGTTAGAAGGAGTTCAACAGTCGGATGGAGGAGGGTTAACCTGGTTGTCCCTGCACCTGAGGGTTAAGCGTCCGTGACGGGGTCGGGTGGGTTCTCTGTTCACACAGGTGTTTTTGGTCAGGCAGCGTTTGTGGGTTTCTGTTTGGTGCGTCTGAGTTTACAGTCACTCCATCCGTACTGAAATCACTGTGTTACAGTCAGTCCTTTTTTGTTGTTGTTGAGGTGTAGTTGGTGTGTTTCTGTTGTCATATTACCACCACTACTAATACTAATCTGTCTTTTTATGTTCCACTTTTGATCAAAACTGATAAACTGTTATATACTGATTATTGTGCCCCCTGTAGCCCCGCCCACAGAATGACAGCAGTTTAATGGAGTGTTAGATGAGAGAGATAACTGACTAATACTGAACCAACACACCTCATTATTCCCTAATAATGGACTTAGGTTAGAAAAAAAATTGTAAATGATTCAAAAATGTGTCATTGAACCCATTTTGGGGTCACTATGTCTTTAAAGAAATAAAACAAACAGTGTGTCACTAGGCTGAACCGGTTGTGTCCATCTCTGTTAATCGATTGAGGTATTGTCATGCTAAATCTACAAAATAATGTCTCAGAACAGCCAGAAAAAAATGTCATATGAGACGTTTGATCTCTGTGTCGGTGAAAACTTCATAAGTAGGGTTTTTTGGGAGCTTACTTTATTTAATTAGAGAACCTGATGGAACCAGAAAAAAGTCAAATAAGGGGTCAAACAGTTTTCTTAAAACATTGTTTAGCAAACCGTTGATTTATCACTTTTACAATAACCATGTAACCATGAGTTAATCTAATTGAAATTGACTTTTTCCCATTAAATACAAAATTCCCGGTAAATCTTTGCAGTCAATATGTTACATTTAATTGGAATAATTTCACAAAACAGGCTTGACCAAACAATTTGTCATTTTACGGTAAATCTAGAGTGTTTACATATATAAATGCCCCAAGGAAATAAAATATGCAAAGAAAACCATTGGGTTTATCTCGGTGGGGACAATAAGGGGTTAATGAAAACATACTCATACATACTTTAGTAAAAGTACACGCGGTGGAAATACTCAAATAGAAGTAACAATCCTGCATACACCTCAGAGAAGTACAGCCGTCGTAGTAGTATAAGTATTTATCAGCTAAATGTACTCAAAAGCAGAGGTACTCATTGTACAATAAACACTCTGATATACTATTTGGGTTTAATATTATTGCTGCACAAATCTTTAGCCCTATCTCCCATTTTGCTGTTGTGGTAATTTTCAGCTTCTTTTTGGAGTAGTTTTATCTAAAAGACCACCAAAGCCTCTTTATACGGCTCCAAAACAATGGAAAAAATATCTTTATTGTCTATAACCATGATCTTTCACTCAAATTCTTCACAAAAATATAACCTCTTACTCAAGTAACCAAATAATAACACCAACAAACATTACACTCATAACATAAAACATAAAAAAATTTCTCTCTAAAATGTCTTATTGGCACCTCTAGGAAATCCTGTGAGTCAAAGGTAACTGAAGCATATTTCAGTCCTATTTTAGGTTTTTAGGTTCACCTGTTTGAGCAGGAACTCTGAAGTGGTGAACAGTGACTTCTTGTTTCACTGGGGTATAAATATGAGGTGACACAGGCCTGATTCTCTCTGAAGTTCTTCACGACGTTGAAGACCAGAGAAAAACAGCAATGAGGAGCAAAGAAAAGTAGTAGAGCTGCACAAATCTGAGAATGGAGGCAAGAACATCTCTCAGCAGTTCAAAATGTCCGTTTCAACAGTTAGATCAATAATGAACAACTTTAAAGAGACTGGAGATATTAAAAATCTGCCTGGAAGAGGACATGACTACAAACGGACCCCACACACTGTGAGGAGGATGGTAAAACTGGCAAAAGACTCCAACGCCAGCTGTGTAACAAGAAAATAGCCATGCTGTCGTCCACACACAAACTAAAGCTCCTGCAGTTTGACAAACATCCCTGGGACTATTAATGGAACAAGGTCAGAGGTCAGATGAGAGCAAAGTATAGCTTTTTGTCAAAAAATATCAGATATCGGTGTGGTGTAACAAGAAAGAAAGCCCCTTATACCCACTGGGAAGTCTGGTGGTGGATCTCTCTCTCTCTCTCTCTCTATATATATATATATATATATATATATATATATATATATATTATGTATAAATATGTATAAATATATGTATATATACTGTATAATGTAGCTGAATTTCTTTAGTTTAAACAGTTGGTTTTCTTTCTTCCCAGGCAGCTGGGCACCGCTCCAGTGTGGGACAATAGTAGGTGGAGGGCGTACTGCAAAATGTGTCCTTTAGTTAAACCATGAAGGCAGACAGGAAATATGGGGTGCTTGGCAGAAGAATGTGTCTTTTCCTTGGCGAGTGGACAGAAAAAGTCAGGCTGCCCTCTGTCTCTTGGCTTCCCCTGAATAAACAGCCTTCCTGTTTGAGGTCTCGGTCCTGTTGCCTGGAGATGATTTGAGTTTTGTAAAGAGGACTTTAGGAATACACTGTACGAGATACAGTTTGGAGAGGGTTTTGGGAATTTACTTTCTAATTTCCTATGAATTAAATAACGAGATATTTGCTTGTATAGAAAATCATAGAATTTTGCTTCAGGCCTTGGCCTCACTAACAAACCTATAATTATTAACAGTATTCTACTTTACGGACGTGTGGTCTAACACAAAGGCCTGCCTAGAAATGAAAATAGCTGAGCAGTGTTGTATTATCTTTCCACTGATTCTCTTCAACTCTTTTATCATCTAATCCTATCATCACAGGTGACTCCTCTTTTTCTTTTTTTTGGAGATGACTCACGGGCTCAGACCTCCTCTCCTCCTGCCATCCCTCCATGACTCACTCGAACCCATTGCTCTGTTCTCTGCTCCCCTCCACTGTTGTTGTTCTCTTTCTCTCTGCCGGTCATTTATTCTCTCTTTTCTCCCTTTTCTCCAGCGGACCGGTCCATCCTCCTGTAGTCCTTCCTGGTCCGGGTCTGGAGGAAAAATGAGGGAGGGCTGCGCGGATGAGCATTCCTTTTGTCTCTGAGGCGACGGCGGCACAGAGGAGCCATTGACATCGGCGCTGGACCCCACAGTGAGCTCATGAAAGAATGTGTTAAACTGTGACATTTCACTCACTCAGAAATAGACTTCCTGAAGAATTCCATACATTTTAATGTTTGGTTCTTTTTACGCTTATTTTATGACCAGCCAAAACATTATAGCCACCGACATGTGAGGCCCAAATACCATTATCTTGCCGTACCTCCCCTTAAAGACGTTACCTTTTCACCACCGTGTGATTTGTCTGTCTGTTAGCAGGATTACAAACACAATGACTCAACAGAAACTTGGTGGGAGGGTTGTGCATGGGGTAGGGAAAAGCTATGAAGCAGAGGAACAATTAGTTTTGGATAAAGGGGTAGACCCAGGTGGGTTTTTTTCCCCACCTTAATCATTTTTCCACCATAATCCACCATGTGGATTCTGATGAAACGTTGTTGAAGTTATGCTTTGGTGTGGATTGAGATGAAGGGGAAGAAAGAGGGTTTTTTTTTTTTAATACTTTTAAACATTGAATGATAGGGCTTCGTTTTGAATGTCTACCTCAGTAATAAGGTAGACAGATAATAGATAGATAGATAATATAATAGAACTACTAGACCTCGAAGGCATAAGATTTTGTAGTGGATCCCGAGAAAGGCACGGAGGTCGGTATCTGGGCTTGAGTTCAATAATGTCCTCATCAAGAAGAAAAAGGGAAAAAGGATTTCTTTGCATATTTTCCTGGGGCATGTTTTGAGTCAACATCTTAGCCACGTAAAAAAAAAAATCTGACGTATAAAAAGTTGTATTTCATAGAATTAGTCAATTAGAATTAACCTTTTGGTAAAGTATGTTTTTAAAAAAACTTTTTGACCCTCGTTAGACTTTTTTGATTGTATCAAGTTACATTATTATGTTTAGTAAGTCCTCCCGCTTTAATATATGCCAAAAAAAATCCTACTCATCGAAGAGGAATCTTTCAATAGCCGTGGTTAATTACACCTCCCTTCTTCTCCTTTTGACTTGTGGTGTTCCCCAAGGCTCCATCTTCGGCCCCTTACTCTTTAAGGACTGCTGGGCTGGGGGGGGGGGATGCAATCTAACGAGGGTCCTTCTAGTTTTCAAGCACCAGCTGTTTGACTGGACAGAGTGCTGGAAAACACATTTGAACGTATAAAACTGATTAGTTCATACATCTGAATACATTTAACTACAAATGTGTGTATAACAGCACTAGTGTCTGTGGGTCTAAATTCTGTGTTTGTTCCTCTGATCCTGCCTGGCACAGAACAGACCGGGTCACCCAGCAGCTGACCCCCCCATGGCTCCATCTATGACTCAAGCCCGCATGGCGGCTCCACAGAATCGCCCCTTTGTGTCTGCGAAGAATGTGTCTTTTCTCACTTTTTTTTTGACGAACGGAGCCAGAGAAAGAGAGGGATGGGGCACGAGTAACTGAAACACATTTAAATCTTGACGTGTGATTTATGCTGGCAAGATACCGCGACAGGAGTTTTCGCTATTTCACTCCTGTGCTTTATGACGTACTTGAGGAAATAAGCGAGAAATGAAAAAAAATCCGACAGCGGTAATAAATGGTTTCGAAATATGTCATGTACTGTAGTATGGCAGCAGCCGTGTGGTTTAATAAGACCTTGAAAACCTCCCAGTCTAATACCACGCAATTTCCTGTTTAACGTGGAATCAACATCAATAACACCAGAAGCATTGAAGGAATTTTTATTGGGGCAAACAAAGACCTTGGAAAGGAAACAACGAGTGGGAAGGAATTTAAACCGGAGGCCGGGTTTAGGGAGCTTCTAGGTATCCCTGAATGAACCTCCTCTTCATCAAATTTTCACAGACGAAGATGTCTCATATGGTGACGGTGTAATCAATGTTTCTTAAGTTCTTCGGTCAAACTTGAAAGGATAGGCAGAGGCCATCGTGAGGCAAATGTACAAAAGTTTACTTGCTTGAGTTTGAAAACATGTCAATTCTTGAGGCAAGTTTCTTCAGCCCGTAAAACAAAAAATATATGGTTCGCAGCTGAGCCTGCATAATATAATCACTTATTTGTTTCTGGATTTTAACCAGATACTGCTTTAAAGTTGAAGAAAAATAAACAGGATAAATGTGTATCGTAGCAAAGGTTCTAGGGTCTTTGCCCAATAATGTTCCCCACACATTATGACACCCAGGATGTGATGTAAGAATGTTCTGCTTAGAGCATCGGTGTCATCACACTCACCGACAAATGTCGACACACACACACACACACACACACACACACGCACACAGATACATACACACAAACACAGACACAGTTTCAAACACACAAACGGATTCATACACACACCCGCACACATACAAAGATACACACACCCACACAAACGGATTCATACACACACCCGCACACATACAAAGATACACACACCCACACTCACACACACACACACACACACACACATACAGACAGACATACATACAGAGACACAGATACATACTCACAAACACACACACAGTTTCAAACACACAAACGGATTCATACACACACCCGTACACATACACAGACACACACACAGATACACACACCCACACAGACACACACACACACACAGATACACACACCAACACAGACACAGATACATACACAGACAAATACACACAAACACACAGATAAACATAAACACACACACACACACATGCACACAGACGCACAAACACAAAGACACAAACCAGATGTAAAATCACACACTAAGATACACCCACTCATACACAGACACACACACACATACCCACACATACACAGACCCTCACCCACACATACACAGACCCACACACACACACCCACACAGACACAGATACATACACACTAACAGACACACATGTACACAAACATACAGACACACACACAGATACAGATACACACAGACAAACAGATACACATATGCACAAACGCACACAAATTCATACTCACACACACATGCACACAGACGCACAAACACAAAGACACACACCAGACCTACACTCACACACTAAGATACACCCACACATACACAGACACACACACACACACACCCACACAGACACAAATACATACACACTAACAGACACACACGTACACACACACACACATACACACACACAGATACAGATACACACAGACACACACAAACACACACAATGACTCTGCGGTGGGGACGACTGACGCCCAGGCCCGCTCCCCTTCCTGTCACTCTCCATCCAGACCGCTGAGGTTTGATTTGATGTTTGAATTACAGCTTGTTACATAGCGGTCTAAATCTACGCCCCACCACACAATTGAACTGCAGACATAAGCAGCTTCAGCAGCCAACACACATCGTGTTTCAGAAACACAAACACTTTTAAAAATGCTACTCTTTCCAAATGCTAAACCCGAATTCCCTCAGAACAGGAAGGAGGTTACATATGTAATATTATACATATAGTTTAGTACACATATCAACCGTTTCTACGTCCGCCTGAGTTTTGTGTGTGTGTGTGTGTGTGTATTTTAAGCTGACATTTCAGCGCAAACGCTGCCCTTTAAGTATACAAAGCTTATTTTTTGCACTTTTAAATGACGTCTAAATGGACAGACAGCTGTCCAGGGTTCACTGTTTTCTATATTGGAGGTGATCTTGTACCAAACACCAGGATGTTAAACATCTACTTATGTTGTGTATTAAGACTTTAAGGGGTTTAAAGGGTTCATGACCTCAGACAGCAGAAGGTTAAAGAGAGAAACTTGAATTCAGATGGTGTATGATTGAATTTGGGATTCGTGTGGAAACAATAATATCTGGAAGAATATTTTCTTTCCTCATCTCTTTTATTACATACTAGATCAATAATCTGATAGGATTAATAAAAACCTAGAAAACGGGACACTCTCAGTCATGTAAAGTGCATTATAAATTAAATGTATTATTATTATTATTATTATCATCTGTTTATTTAATAGTCCGTGTGGATGTTAAATTAAAGACATAATATGTTTTAAACTAAACAAAAATTCGGGCCAAATCATACACTTTTGACAATAGCATTTTATATTAGTGGGATTTGGACATAGAAATTATTCAGATCAAAGGAAGGGACTCAATCCTGCATAGCAACAGTGATATCAGCAATAATATCCAGCCATCCATCCATTTTCCTCCGCCAATCTGAGGGGTGGTTGCGGCAGCAGGACAAGCTGGGCGCCCTTCACCCTACTAATGAGATCGACAGGAAGTCATTTCCTAATGAACTCCTGACATGGACTTTTTCCTCCATGCTCAGCTTTATCATCATTGGCGTTCGTGTGTCCCAACACCGTCATGTGTGTCCTCCTCTGGCAGGCAGAACTTTTGACTTCCTTTCACTCTGTCAGTATTACAGAATTCTCCAAAGCTGCTTTTGAGGAAGTCCGACATGATTGCTGCACCAGATCCTGGCGAGTCGCGTAATAATATGCAGAGGCGACTTGCACAACACTGTAGGAAATGTGCTTAGGCGAAATAAATGGGTTGATTACCTGTATTGACTTTAATGCCAGGAAGAATTGGATTGATTTTGGGAAAGGTCAGTTGTATATTTCCGCCACTAGGGGGAGTTTTATCTCCAAACTTTGTCCCGCTGAGTCCAAATTTGGTGCATATGAAATGACTTGAGGAGTAGTATCTTTTATTCACCGTGTAAAATTGTTCTTATTTTACTCACTAGGGGGAACCTTTTTACAAAGATCACCGTTTTTGTACATAGCTTCCTCACTGTTGGTCCCATTTAATTCCATGAATATGAATCGACTTCATAAATAGTCTATCTATCTTGTACTTATACCAAATTTTCTCTAGCAGTTCATATTTTACTCACTTAATGGAGCTTTTTTTTTTTTTTTACAAAAAACAGTGTTTTTCGGACTTTACTTCCTAACGCATTTTGTTCAAATTTCATGAATATCAATTGGATTGAATGAACTCTATCTTACATATATACTGTAAGTCATATTTCACTCCAATAGGTCATATTTTTACTCACTAGGGGGAGCTTTTTTAAGAAAAGACAAAACACTGGATATAACATTTACACATTTAATTTGAGGAGTTCGGTCAGGGGGATCGCTTGTACAAAGCAGGGGATTTGGGGCTTTTTCAGGGATATACACTTGCAGTGGGGGACGACGGCTGAGGAGTAGTTCATTTATATAAAACACACTAAGTTTACATTTAATTGTATTTATTTTATTTACCTTTATTTTTTTTACCAGGTTAGTCTGCTTGAGATTAAAATCTCTTTTACAAGAGTAAAACACTTTTACATAGTTGGAAGTGAGTTTAGATTTTGAACACTTGTAAATAATCATATATATATATATATATATATATATATACATATATATATATGTGAACTCAGTGGGAATGCATTTTGAAGTATACTCAAGTAGTTGTATTGCGATAGTTTTGGGATGCAGAGAGGATAATTTTCCTTCTTTGTTCTGTGTCTGTGTTTAAATGTGTGTGTTTTTTTTTTTTAGAAAGCACTGAGGAGTAACATTACAATACTTTATTGTCTCTGGGCCCGCTCTCAGCTTCCTGGTGGGTCAGAATCCACGGAAACAGGAGCTCCATCCAAACAATGAGACCCGACCTTCCAAATAAAATCCACTGTCTCACTCTCTGAACAAAGTTCTCCAAAAAAAAAAAAAAAATCCATTCATCTGGGCTTTATGTCCAGAAACCCAGAAATACGTCCTGACTAATGGACCCCCACCCTCTCCCGATGCGCTGTCTTTTTGAAAAAGTATTCATTTATTTGGCCTCAGTCACAACATTGAGCAGTTGTATATGATTTATGTCTTCACGCGTTTCAAAGGAGTTGAAGCTTCGTGGCTGCCTCTCTGATTTGTGATAAAGCCATTTCCTGTTTGACTATAGAACCTTCCTTCCTGTCGTTCCCCTCCCTCTATCCAGGCCGACGAGCCTCCTTCAAATGTACAGAAATCATAAAAAAATGGTTAAAAATGCAATTTCACTCAATCGCTTACAAAGACTGTTCTTCCTCTCCTGCTTTATTCATTCCCTCTGTCGTCTGGTTTTCTTGTCCTTGGCCTCACGTCCAGCGCTCCTCACAGCATCTGAGATTCTGCAGCTGTTGTCAACAGGAGCTGCTGGCCCACCCACATTCACAACCAAAGATGATCCCAGACTCCTCATGTCTGTTCTCCAGACCCAATCCATCTCCCCTCTCCTCGCCCTTTTGCCCTCTTGCTGATCATTTTAACCACAGCTGTCTCTTCTGTACCCTCTCATCTTACCTCGGCCTCCTTCATCTTCCCACTTATCCCACTCGCGTTTTTGGATTGATATTGATTTCTGTTTGTCTGCATCGTATTCCCTCAGCGAGGACATTTTGGCTTCTGCTTTCTTTCTTCCTTCTTCTTTCTTTCGAACGGATAAAAAAAACAAAAAAAACAAAGCGTGAAACATCGTACAAGCACACAAAAGTGTCACCAACAACATTTTAAATCAATGAATCATGTGTCCGAAAAAGAAGCAGGAGGATGCAAAGATTGTGAACTCCCAAACGTCTGCAACAGTTTTTTTTTTTATAATTTGAGTACCAATCAAAATCAAATGACCAATCCATACTAGAACGTTTCGGAGGACTCTCCACTAGGTTCTTTTTTGAACTTCTCCAGACACATTGTTTTGGATGATTTCCTTTTATTTAACCATTTAATGTCCCGTTCAACTGTTTGGTTGAGCACATTTTGAGGCAGCATGTGTATGCTAGAGGTTAAGGGTACCAAGGATGGAGCCCTGGGGGACACCACAGGTCAAACGGGCCACTGAGAAGCCTTTAATCATGGCTGTTGAGAAAATGTCCTATTGGATAAGTCTGATTTTTTTGGCCTATTAATTTAAGTGAGGACCTTGGAAATTTATACAAGCAAAACAAGTCTAATAAAGCTCAAATATTTATCGATTTTATCAAAAGGTCGAGCTAACCTAATTAAAATTGATTATATTCCATGACATGCAAAATTGTCGTATAATAGAAATTTTAGAGTATCTAAGATATTAAGTCAATAAAAGAAATCCTTTTCCCACATTTTTTTAACCAGGCGAGGACAATTAAGGGTTAGGTGAGGATACTTTGTGATGTTTAGAGTAAATCTCCTCCTCGTAAAGGTACTGTGCACACATGCATACCGTTCCACCCGTCTGAGCTTGTACTTGTGTTTTAGATCAGCACACCCCGGCACAAGTGCACTTCCTTCAGATATTTGAACAATGCATAAATCTTTGGAGGATAGGAGGAGGTCCTGCTGAGCGTTTTCATCAAAAATGTGCGGGACTTACTCTGCTTACTCTGAAAGTTAAACTGGAAATGAAACGGTGTAAAATCCCCTTTGAGTAGCGGCTAATGTCTTTTCCTGCTGCTGTCAAACACTCTCTCCCACAAACGATAATAGTGATAATAGTCATGACTGCATTTCCTGTGAAGAAGGAGGTTGTTCAGAGGATGTGTGTGTGAATATGTGTGTTGCATATCTCCACTCACGTTTTTGGTTCAAAAATGCTTCCTCAGATTAAAACTGACTCCCACGTTGAACATTTTTATTCACCTATTGCAGATGGGAATGATCCAAAGCTCAGCACCAGAACCTCCAAACTGTAAAAAAAAAAGAAAAAAAGAGAGGTTATTTACAGTAGAATACTGATAAAATACTGGTTGCCGGATATGTGGCAATGTACAAGGCATCACAGCAAATAAGTTATTTGAACTGGTATTAGTTTACGATAAATTGTCATAAATAATAGCTATTCAAGAAATTTGTCTTTCTAGTTATATTTTATTTTTCCATTAAATAGATCACATTTTGTGTAAGATTAGACCTACCAGGAACAATTATTAGAATTACTGTAGCACATATTTTTTTAAATATTTTTCTGAACTTTGAAATCCACTTTATTCAAAAAATACATACCATATTTTTTACATCTGGTTTTTTGTAGAAATAAAGGTACGTTCTTTACTGTAAAAAATTGTCTGAGAAATTACTGTTTGTTACTTTATTGTTTATAAGTTGAATGTGTGGATATTAGAAAATTTAACAGATGTCATTATTGTAAATGTACAAGACAGCATTTTACCGTAAATTAAACAGCATTTTTTTTCAGTGCGGCTGCAGAGTGAAGTTTGATACTGTAAATTTGAATGTACACCTCAGAATCTGTTCTTTAAACAGAATAATCCTGTGACTTGTAGAGTAATTATTTTCTTGTGACAGTTAGATATTTTCACATTAAAAACATGCTTTAATTAAATAACAAATAGTGCAAAGAACTAATTAGCAATAATCACAATACAATAACAAATAACATCAAATCAATAAAAAAAACAAAAAATGGGCTCCCAAAGAAGTTGATCCGACAGGATATTTAATATATAGGCATAATTACATTTTTAAAGTTTTCTTTTTTATAGTTAATTTGTTATAATTAATTGTTGTTAATTATTTTCTCTAAATTTAATTTTATGAATATAAAAAAATACATATATACCATTTTGGTTTATATGTATAGGTGCTGGAATTTAAGGGATTAAAATGTAAGCATGATTTTAAAAAAGAAGAAAAAAACAAAGAAGGATTTTAAATGATGATCTCTAGGAGGGAGTAAATATCACATCCCACATCGTGAAGGTGTATTTGAAAAGTATGAGACTACTTTCAACATCTATCATTATTCATCAAGAAGGCTTTTGGAGTCCACCCGCCTCCTGCTCCTCCTCCCTCTGTAACTCTCCTTCGTCACCTCCTTCTGGTCCTCCTCTGAGCATCTGGACTTCATATCCGAGCTGGAGCTCAGGGCGCGCGGGCTGGACCGCACAGGTCATCCTCTGCGCTGATTTGAAGGTAAGAATAGTGTGAAAAGTTTGAGTTCGTCATGGACTTTGTTTCATATTTCAAAGTAGCTTCAGTAAATCATCAACCACGTGTCAGCTGCTTCATGGTTGATGGCGTGACATCTGGCTTTGAAGGAGATTACACTGAAAACGCCCCTAAAAAGGAGGTGATAAATGTGTTACTGTCACATGCAAAATATATCGTCTGCACTTGTTGAGAAAAGTATGTTATATCAGAGGCAGTGCACCGTAAGAAGAGAAATAAAATAAAAAATAGCCCAAAACATTTACAGTCAAGTACTGGCAGCTGTGGTTGCCAGAATTTTACCGTAAGAAATACGGTGAACTTGTACAAGACATTACGGTAAATAACTATTGAAACAGAAATAATGTAAAATTTTGAATGGTTATATAAGTAACTATTAAGAGTAAACAGTAAAATTCTGTGTTTTCCACATCTTCTTACCAGAACAAATTTTTTTTATAGTATTACCTACAGACAGTTTTTACAGTTTTAGTAAAAAAAAAAAAAAACGTTTCAATCTAATGTAATTATTTGTGTAAGTATGTAAATTAGTTGATATTATATCTGTTTTTTCTAATTGAAATTTACCGTTATGTCGTGTACATGGTGACCATATTCTTTATGGTAAAATTCTGGTCACCGGTACTTGACCATTAAAAATACGGTGACCATGTACAAGACATTACGGTAAATAACCATTAAAACAGATATAATGTAAACCTCTTAATAGTTACATACTTAATTACACAAATAACAGTAAATTATATGAATTTCAGACTTTTAACCTAGAATTCAACTTTATTTCACAAATTTAGACTGAATTTTTTGTATAGTTTGTCTTTCAAAATTTTGGGATGCTGTTGCTTAGTTGTTAAAGTTGGTTATTTATATTTTCATACTAGTAAGTACTGTTATTCATAAAGTATAAAACTTTTACAGTAATTACTTATTGTGAAATTATTGCATTGTTCCTTTAATCTTAATAAAAGTTTGTATTTTCACAGTAAAATTCTGTGTTTTCCACATATTCCTACCAGAAATATATATATTTTTTACAGTATTACCTACTGACAATATTTACAGTTTTAGGGAAAACAATAAAACATTTTCAATTTACAGTAATTATACGTGATTAAGTGTCTTAATGTAAACAAGTTGACATTATATCTGTTTTTTTAAATTGCAATTGACCGAAATGTCTTGTCCATGGTGACCATATTATTTACGCTAAAATACTAGCAGCTGTGGTCTCCAGTATTTTACAGATTTATTTTTTTTACAGTGTGCGTCTTTCTCTTTGGCTAATTTACATTTTTCAAATAAAATAATTTGAAATCCTGATGAAAGTTTTTGGGCATAACTGTGAAATACCGTCCATGAATTCCAGTTTAAACTGAGATTATCAGCATCATTAGTGCCATTATATCATAACTCTTGATAATCTGCACGCAGATTGCAAATGCATGTGTCAGAAAAATCTAAAAGTCTCAAAAATAGTGAAAAAGTGTAGAAAACCTGTCAACCTGGTAAGATGGTGTAGAAAGTGACTTTTTATTTTACTCCTTTGATCCATTGCTTAAATGCTGTTACTCTCTATCCTCTGAGCATCATCGTATGAAGAATCATGACCTGCAGCTTGATTGTAACTGAGGTGGTTGATCCTGCTGCTGGTTCTCCACTGGACCCATGAACTGTTCACTAATGTTCTCAGCAAGAAAAAAAAAAAGGAAAAGTTATTTCTTTGCATTTTGTATTCCTTTTTTAGCACTTTGAGATTTGATCCAAATGTAAAGTGCATTATAAATTAAATGTATTATTATTATTATTATTATTATTCCTTTTATTTTAATGTAGTCACTCTAAAGTCAACATAAAACGATGCATTGTTTTGGTCAAGCAGGTTTTTAAATATTTAAAAAGAAATCACACTAATATAATTATTTCATGATGAAATTTTGTTTTTGATGAAAAATAATCCATTTGAATTAGTTTAGCTCAACCTTTTGGTAAAGCATGTTTTCCTTATTAGACTTTTCAAGTTACGTAATTCTGTTTAGTGAGTCCTGACATGCTAAAATAAATTCTACTTATAGACATAGGACTTTATCAATAGCCATGATTAATCCTTCCTCCTCCGTGGTCCCTTTGACCTGTGGTGTCCCTCAGGGCTCCATCCTTGGCCCCTTACTCTTTAGCATATACATGCTGCTACTGGGTCATTCTATAAACAGGTTCAATGGAATCTTTCAATAAGAAATAGAGACTCTAAATAAGCTCATCCACAGAGTTCAGCAAGGCATTGAAGGGTTTTAATATTATGGTTTTGCTGCCTGTCAGTGATGTGGTGTCATGATTAGAGGAGGAGATCCCCCTTCAGCCTGTCAAATCTGTGTCTTGTTAGAAGGATGCCGAGAGAGTTGAACAGTGAAAACATAAGCAGTCTCCCTTATGACGCTGCTTATAGGGTGATTTCAAATGTGCTTTTATTTCTATTATTTATTTTTCTATATATTTTTTTGATAGATTGAACTGTCAGGGTAAAAATGGATGCTATGATCATTTAGGTTCCCCTGAGACTTCCATTAACGGACGCTTTAAATACCCCTCTGTTAGTGTTTGCTCTGTGGCAGTGAATGATGGCATGGGTTGAACATGACCATAAAGATGGATCTGGTTTATTTCGCCTCCTGTTCTTGATTCTTTCACTGAATTCTGTGTGTGATGGGAAAGAACTCACTGAGCTGTAGGAGAGGTGTCATTTGTTGTAAATTATTTTCTCAAATATCTGTGAATGAACTGCGGGATTGAACAGGAAGTTTGTCCGTTAACGTTTGATTGAAATAGAAACTCCTTATTCTGTGATAAGTATCATTTGATGTTTTCACTCTGTGGATTTTGTATTGATCAAATCTTTTTTATTAAAAAATAAATAAAAATGAAAGCATATAGATAGATGCTAAATAATAAAGGACAATAAAAAGCCACTGAAAACCTTGTGGCATGTCAATCCAGCCCCACAAAGCTACGGTGGCCCACAGGGGCAAACGCACTGCAACCATCAATTTGACTAAATGCGCACGCTATAAAAGCCACAACACAACACATGGAGAAAAACAATCCGCAAAAGCCACAAGACAACGGAGGTGTTTACAAAGGACACTTAAAAGTGATGTTTCCCAAAATGCATACAACAAATCCCCAAACAACAGATACAATTTATACTGAGTCTAACATGTAAAACGGTGTTTTATACCTGCTGAAGAAAACTCTTAACCAGCCATTTGAAAAACTTTTGTTTGTGACGTTCTGACCGTTGTGTACGCGTTGCCTGGCGACAACTGAAGTCACTATGCGCGATGGTGGTTAAGGGTTTTCAGCAGAAGACGCCCTGTTTACTATAGCTTTGGGGTCTGTGCATGTTAAGGTCATTTTTAACTTTATTTGTTTATAAAATTTGTTAAGTTAAGCGAAGCTACAACCGCTAATTAAAACATCATGAAATGTTTGTGTATTAAATCTGTTTTATTCACTAAATGAAGTGATATAAGCACGTACGGGGATGCGTCATGCTTAAGTGTCCTTCGTAAACGCTTCCGTTGTGTTGTGGTATTTGTAGATCGTTTTTCTTCATGTGTTGTGTCGTGGCTTTTGCAGATAATTTTTCTTCATGTGTTGTGGTGCGGCTTTTGCAGATCGTTTTTCTGCAGGTGTTGTGTTGCGGCCTTTGCTGATCGTTTTTCTTCATGTGTTGTATGGCGGCTTTTGCAGATCGCTTTTTTTCATGTGTTGTGTTGCGGCTTTTGCAGATCGTTTTTCTTCATGTGTTGTGTTGCTGCTTTTGCAAATCGTTTTTCTTCATGTGTTGTGTTGCAGCTTTTGCAGATCGTTTTTCTTCAGGTGTTGCGTTGCGGCTTTTGCCGATCATTTTTCTTCATGTGTTGTGGTGCGGCTTTTGCAGATCGCTTTTCCTCAGGTGTTGTGTTGCGGCTTTTGCCGATCGATTTTCTTCATGTGTTGTGTTGCGGCTTTTGCAGATGGCTTTTCTTCATGTGTTGCGGCTTTTGCAGATTGTTTTTCTTCAGGTGTTGTGTTGCAGCTTTTGCAGATCGCTTTTCCTCATGTGTTGTGTTCCGGCTTTTGCAGATCGTTTTTCTTCAGGTGTTGTGTTGCGGCTTTTGCTGATAGTTTTTCTTCAGGTGTTGTGTTGTGGCTTTTGCATATTGTTTTTTTTCATGCGTTGCGTTGTGGCTTTTGCCGATAGTTTTTCTTCAGGTGTTGTGTTGTGGCTTTTGCAGATCGTTTTTCTTCAGGTGTTGTGTTGCAGCTTTTGCAGATCGCTTTTCTTCATGTGTTGTGTTGCGGCTTTTGCAGATCGTTTTTCTTCAGGTGTTGTGTTGCGGCTTTTGCCGATAGTTTTTCTTCAGGTGTTGTGTTGTGGCTTTTGCAGATCGTTTTTCTTGATGTGTTGTGTTGCGGCTTTTGCAGATCGTTTTTCGTCATGTGTTGTGTTGCGGCTTTTGCAGATCGCTTTTCTTCAGGTGTTGCGTTGCGGCTTTTGACGATTGTTTTTCTTCATGTGTTTCGTTGCGGCTTTTGCAGATCGTTTTTCTTCAGGTGTTGTGTTGCGGTTTTTGCAGATCGTTTTTCTTCAGGTGTTGTGTTGTGGCTTTTGCAGATTGTTTTTCTTCATGCGTTGTATTGTGGCTTTCGCAGGCTGCGTGTGTTATCAAATTGATGTTTGCAGTGCGTTTGCCCCTGTGGACCACCGTACAAAACATTCCTTATGAACATACAAAGACACAACCTGCTCCTTCTCTCATAGGTGGATTAGGCCTGTCACAATCATTATTATGCATTAGTATGTTCATGCCTATTATTATACATCGTCATATTAATAGCCTCCATTTGATTATATAAAAATTGGCTGAATTAAGCCGACGTTTTTATCTTTATCATCCCCTCGTTCTCACTGACACTCGTTAACGATCCCATCTCCTCGGCCTTATTCTACTATAATATAACATCATTTATTATCCTTTAGCAGCTCAGGTGGTTTATTTCTAATGGAGCTCAACCTTTTTGATGAACCTCTATTGATAGAAACCCTGTGGATCATTTGTTGCTTGTTATATTTGCCCCGAACGAGGACGGTCGACCAAAGCCGCTGATCCGTCCAGGAAACCGGCTGCATGGCTGAAGCTTTCAGGAAAAAAAGTCTAAATTTAAAAGCGACACCGCCAATAAATGACTTCCTATTCATCAAAGGTTTTTTTCTAAATTTTGAAGAAAAAGAGGGATAAGTTGCTGACTGCAATTACTCGAATGATGATGTAATCACATCTGCCCGAGGTCAGACAACATACCAGACATCTGAGTGAAAGCAGAGCCGACGTGCAAACACACAACCAGAGTAAACGGATCCGGCGGGCAGAATCTGTTGCCACGTTGCAGTCGTAGATCCTTGTAAACCGGGCGCGTGTTTTGTTTTGGAGCCAGGCATCCTGGTCAGGGTGTTCTGACCTCAAGACCTCAACCACGGTCTGCTGATGCTGTGCTTTAAAGAAACCGCGACCCTCTGGTCCTAGAAGAGAAAGCAACCCCAGAGTTGACCCACTTGGAGCCAAATGCTGGTCCTTGTACAAATGAATCTCTTTCTGAGACTTTGTGATGGAGCCTTCCATCAAATGTCATCACAGCCCCTTTTTTTATTGCATTTTCTGGGGTAACAGATGTTTGACCAAAACAATAGATCTTCTGGCAGCAGAGAGAATGACGGAGAAGTGTGTGTGCGTGTGTGTGTGTGGTGAGAGAGAGAGAGACAGAAGGAAAAACAATGGGACTCAGTAAAACACACAAGAAAGATTTGTTGAAGAAAGAGGCGAACATGGTAGTCAGTAGGAAAAACCCATGAAGACAGGATGAAAAGCTGATGGTGTCGGGTCTGCCTCGTCGTGACATGTTGTTCTGTTCCCACCCTCTCTCTTGTCCATGGGGTTATTTATCTGTTGATCCCACCGGCAGTGTGCAGATAAAATAACACATTAAATATATCCAAATATCTTTCTGTGTGTTTCCAATGATGTCAATTTTTTGAATATACAGCAGGACAACCAGAGGGAAAAGGTTCTGGTGTGTTGGCCAAAGACCATTTCTCTCGTATTCTATAGTTTTTTATTCTCGGCTAGTTCCCCTTTCTCTGGTAGCATGATGTGGTACCTGTAGTCCATACAGGTGGAGCAGGTAGTCCGACTCCCCATGCATAGAACATCCATATGTACCGTAGAAGGACACCAACCTGGCAGCAGGACCAGGATCTGCTGGAGGAGCACTTCCTGAGTTCTACAAGAGGACCTCCAGCAGCTACTGGTGTGATGTTACTTAACACACTTTCAGAACCAGACTTCATGAGGGTGGCATGAGGGCCCAACGTCCTCTAGTGGGACCTGAGCTCAAAGTCCAGAACTTTGCAGCTGTGCTGATGTTCCCCAGAGAACACCAGGATGGGCAGGTTCTCCATTGGTGCCTGTCTTATCTCTTCTCCTCACAGATGAGATCAGGTTCTGACTGAGATCATGTGAGAGACCTGAAAGAATCTGGAGTCGCCTTGGTGAAGGTTCTGCTGCTGCAATATCGTCTAGCAGGACTGGTTTAGTGGCGGGTCAGTGATGGCGGAGGCAAATCTTAGGAGGGTCTCACAGTCCTCCAGGTGTTAGCCAGTGATACCGGACTGCTGTTAAGTACTAGTACTCAGACCCACTATAACACCTTACACTGGTGCAGTGGACCCTGGGTCCAGGACAGAGCCTGGCCTCATGTGGTCAGAGTGTTTAGACAGTACCTGGACGATGAAGGTATTGATGCCATTGACTGGTCCTCCGGACCTGAATCCACCTGAGAACCTCTAGGACGTTCTGTATCGGTGTATCAGACGCCACCAAGAACAACCCCAGACAGTCCAGGAGCTCACTGGACTGTCTGGGCTGAGAGAGTGACCCAGGAGCTCACTCTCTGGGATCTCCTCCTGGTCTGGGAAGAGATCCCAGAGAACTTTGAGCAGTTTTTATTCCCAAAGTGCATTACTCCACTTTCATTACTCTTAATTGCACGTTGAGAGAGAGAGAAGTCAGGAGGGAAGAGGAAACCCATTTAAAAAGGTTCTCATTGTTGTCGCAGAAATGGACCGCTATAAACGTAGCAGAGACCACCATAGATTAAACATCAGGAGACTGACATGCAGCACCGAAAAAGACAGACAGCAGAATGAGGAAGAAAAAAAACTTTCAACATTAAGATAATGTTGAGAAATGCTCCGTCTGCCTTTACTAACGTTTATTTCCCCGTCGCCTCAGCTCTAATCACTCGCTTAAGCTACATGTTTCTGAGCCGTTGGATCAGAAGTGGCCAGGCCACAGCTACAATCCATTCGACCTCCCCTCACCCGCCCGATCACTCCTTTTCTTCACCATCCTCCCTTCCCTCTTTCCAGGTTACTAGCCGACCAAATTCATTTGTCCCGCTGAAAGAAAGAAAAAAAAACAGGGATTAGTGAAGATTTCAAGACGATAATCTAAGTCCAGGCTAGTTGACAGCTATAGTGGCACGATCACCTTCATGGGCCCAGATTGGCCTGGTGGCACCATCGGTTAATGTCTCCTGTGACATTAATCCAGCGCTGGCGGTGGTTTGGAGGGGTCACGTGTTTGTATCGCATCAGCTCTCCCTTTGCCCCGGAGGTCATGTCTCATGAAGTCAGACACTTAGACACGGCGCCAGGGGGGGTTCTAGGAGTGATGTTTATCTCCAGGGAAGTGAATTTATGTTATTAATGTGGTGTAAACAGTAAGGGGCCAACGATGGAGCCCGGGGGGACGCCACAGGTGAAAGGGATCATCAAGGAGGAGGCTTTAACCATGGCTATTAAAAAAGTCCTATTCGATAAGTAGGATTTATTTTTATGTATTAAAGTCTACAAGGACTTACTCAACAGAATTATGTAACTTGATACAACCAAAATAAAATTCTCCCCTGGGTCAAAAAGTGATCTAAAAACATGCTTTACCGAAAGCTTGAGCTAAAATAATTTGAAATACAAAAATCAAAAATTCAAACTACTGTTCATTGTGTGGTTATTTTAGTGTGTCTAAGATAACATGTGCAAAGAAATAATTCTTATAATAACTTTTTCTTAAAAGGGTCAATTATATCCCTGAATAGTCTGGGATATTATGGAATTGAAATCACCGCTACCGCTGCCGCTGCCACTGCTGCCACCGCTGCCACCGCTGCTACCGCTACCGGAGGCCGTACCCGCTACCGCCTCCGCCACCGCATGCTTGAGTCCAACTTTACTGCATATGAATCGACTGAAGGAGTTCTAATTTTTCCATGTAATAATTTACTCGCGTAGTTCATTCTTTACTCACTAGGGGACGCTTTTTTTCACGGAAAACACTGTTTTTCTGACATAACTTCACATTTAATTTGAGTTGAGTTCAACCAGGGTGTTTTCTTGTACAACAGGAGATTGGGGGCTCGTTGGGGATAAACTCTTATTGTCGGGAACGACTGTAAGGCCACGTAGGTCTAGTTTCCCAGGAAATAAGGAGCCGATCTGGAAAAAAATCAGCCATTTTAAGGGGATTGGTATCTACAGTTTGAAATGAGTTGGGATTTAGTGAAATGTTGGGATTTAACCATTCCCGTAACCTTAAATAGAAATATGATTAGATTCTGATGAGCTTGATTCTGGATAAAGCTTGACTGAAATAGGGGAACTTTTTCAGAGGTATGAGCGTCACCACTATTCTTGTTTCGGTCTATAAAATCAAACTTAAATGATGAATAAATGAAAGCCCTAGTACAGAAACTGAACTGTTTAGAGTTTGCACTGCACTCAGGTTTTATATGCCGAGCTCAGGACCAGAAAAAAAGACTCCTGCTCCAGTCTTTGGTCCAGTGTTTAACTGACATGTCTCTTCTTTTCTCTCAGCTGGCCTGAAGTGAACTGAAGCAAAACACAGACGCCGCCACACCAGGAAACCATTGAAGGACTAAGTGGATTGAAAGAGACAGAGAGCAAGTGAGGGAGGGAAGGCAGAATGGATTAGCAGCTAATCCAGTGCGTGGACAATCCTGGAGCAACCTTATCTTTGTCCAGGATGAGGCAGACAAAAGAGTTTCTGGATTACAGCACCTTCTCCAGGAAAATCTCCTTCTTCTTCCTTTTGCTGTGCTAACCTCTCCAAGGTCTGAGGTTGTGCATTCAAGTGGTCCATGTTATAGAAGAGGAGGAAGAGGAGGAGGGACAACAGACATGCTCACAGGATGTCTCATGGACAGTTGGGTGCATCACATGGATAAACCTCTTTAATGGGAGACAGTGCGTGGCGGTGGACCTCCCACTCTCTCTGCTTTGGGTTTGAGGAAGACAAGAGCAGAATAACTTATCGGATGAGACACATGAGATCCTCTCGGTGGTTGGGATCTAT
This sequence comes from Lophius piscatorius, assembly GCA_009660295.1. Classification (NCBI taxonomy): domain Eukaryota; kingdom Metazoa; phylum Chordata; class Actinopteri; order Lophiiformes; family Lophiidae; genus Lophius; species Lophius piscatorius. The sequence goes on along the minus strand of VRLP01005965.1, from coordinate 9,763 downwards.
TGAAAACACAAGAAAAGAGGGACTCAAAGTCAGTAAGCAACAAAGAGCTTGTTTGGACTTCCAGTTGTGTTCTGTTGGGAGAGCAGTTACTGAACTTTATCGAAGGTTTCTGAAGCTTGACGGGGAGCAGAGGATCTGCGAATGCTTAAGTTAGATTAAAAATCACGCAGAACTAAGTAACCCCTCAGACATGAACACAGGCGCCATCCTTTAGGGACCGACCTGAAACCTCAGACGTGGTATTCTTTCTGAAGGAATATTTCTAAACTGTTGTGCCGGTGAATCCGTACTTTATCTTTAAGAGTGCAAATATTTGATGCTTCATTTACCAGCGTGTACGTGACATGAAGACAGTTCTCCACAACCGCTCCAAAATATCCAGTCTTCTATTAACCTTTTTAACTTTTTAACTGGTTTGTTTGAAATTCCTTCTCAGTGTGTTTGCAGTAACAGTTGGACTTTTGGAAAGACATGCGGTACTGAGAGGAGAAGAGAACAAGATGTAGCTGGGGTCTCTACTTTTTTACTGGCCTCTTCTAACTGGGATCCAAAGCAAACTGTGAGCAGGCAGTGGGTGAATAGCCGGTTCTGACCGTGTGGAGAATGGATTTTACGCACATTCTCTGCCAACTGAACCACCACAAGTTTGTGCTTTCTGTGCTCACCCTCTGGGCATTTTTAACTGTTTCACTCTTTTACGATGGAACCTGCAAGCTGGAAATCAAATGTGACTGAGATATAATCGCAGCACAGAAAAACTCTCATTGGAATTAAAGGAAAGTTACACCAAATCATGAGTCTGGTAAAACTGCCAGGGTTTAAGGGCCTTGGGTCTGGCTCTCAAGGCAAACGTCGCTTTAAGAGCGAGCTCTCTGTGGACATGATCAGCCCGCCGCTGGGTGACTTCCGACACACCATGCATGTCGGTCGTGGTGGGGACGTGTTTGGTGACACCTCATTCCTGAGTAACTACGGAGGCACGAGGGAACCGGGAAGTCCAGACTCAGCAAACAGCTCCAAGACAACGGGATTCTTCACGCGCACCTTTCGGCATGTGAGGAAGAATTCCGTGCCGCGGCCACCGAGGGGCTCCCGTGATTTGTCCCCTCCTCCGCCAGAAATGTCGCCCATCATCAAGAATGCTATCTCACTGCCCCAGCTGAACATTGACTCTCCCAATGGGTGCCTACAGAGGGTGCTGTTCCCCTTCTCCATCCGCTCAACAGATGACTCCCTCTGCACATATGGTGAGGTAACGTCGATAATCCCCTCCAGCACAGGGCAGGGTTTATGTAAAGCATCTTAGCAGCAAGATCATCTTCATTAAAAGAAAATGTTGCAGTGAAACAGAGAGGGATGAGACTCGATTATAATGTTCCATTCTTTAGATAACAGGCACGTTGTTGTGAGTCACAACGGCTGCAGTGAAGCCGTTTCCTTTACACAATATCACTAACAACTGTGTGTGTGTGTGTGTGTGTGTGTGTGTGTGTGTGTGTGTGTAGGTGTGTGTGTGTGTGCGTGTAGGTGTGTGTGAGTGTGTGTGTGTAATCAAAACCCATTACTGCTCCACAATGTCATAAACACATTAAAACATTATGTGCAGGATTTAGCCTGCATTCAAATTGGCTGTGTTCAGTGATATGCAAATTCTAGGTCTAACTTTCAGAGGTCTTTTGGCCAAAGAAAAGATATATTGACATTGTTACTTACACCCAGAATTGATTTTCCTACTTCAGCTTTAGCTCTACTTCAGGAGAGTCTGTGTCCTGTCCTTAATTACCCACTATATATATATATATATATATATATATATATATGGGATAAGTTGTGTTGGTTAAGTTATGAATAATTAATAAATAATATGTATGTATGTTTATATACTGTATAATGTCTAGCAAATAGCTCTTAACACTTTGTGTCCTCATCAGGAGAAGGAAAGTATTCGGAAGTTTTCGTTTCATATTTTTTTTTTTTTGGGACTCTAAATTTACCATAAAATAACAAAGTTGGTTGGTCAAGCATGTTTGTAAACAGTAAAACATATACATACATACATTAATGAATCAGACTATAAAATAAGTTGATGATTTTTTATTTCATTTATTAGTCACTTCTAATTAGATGAGTACAACCTTTGGGTAAAGCATGTTTCCAGAAAACTATTTGACCCTTATTTGACTTTTTTGGTTATATCAAGTCAAATAATTCTGTTTAGTAAGTTCTCACTTACTTTAATATGCCAAAAAATTCCCCTTTTCCAAAACGACGTCCTCAATAGCAGCTGTGGTTAATCCTTCCTCCTCGGTGGCCCCATTGACCTGCGGTGTCGCCCAGGGCTCCGTCATCGGCCCCTTTCTCATTTGCATGTATATGCAACCACTGGGTCATATTCTAAACAGGTTCAGTCACATTTCTCAGTAAAGACAATTGATTCTCAATGTGCTCAACCACACAGCTGAGATGGACATTGAAGGGATCAAATCCTGCATTTTGGCAGAATAATCAACAACCTCCTAGTGGGGGGCAATAGAGTTTATATTATTTATATCATTATATTTTACAGTTGAATTTCTCAAACACGATTTAGAGCTGCAGAGATAAACCACACTATAAACATCAGGCTTCACACAAACAGAGGGGACGACAGTGTTGCTTTCAACATCGCTCCCACTTTCCCAGAGTCGGCAGCAAACATGCCGGCCACCTGTGAGTCACCTGGATTCCCCAAGGCGACACCTGAACACGATCAGGCAAATAGACACAAACTGCTGGTTCAGGAGAAAGAAGGATACCTGTCGTGTCTGTGTGCCCAGCGTAAACACGCCGCTCATCACGCCGGCGAACCAATCAGTGCTTATCAGGGAGCAGTGTGCAAAGCGTGGACTGGAAATCCCCTCTGTGTCTACTCCTGACTCAATTCATGAGGAATTTACCCAAACTGAGAGATGTGGCGCCGCTATAGAGTCAGTGAACTAAAGAATGATGGAGCCTTTTGTCATGAGTGGGTTTCTCTGTTTAAAGCCATTACCATAGTAATAACTATGTTATTACTATGTGTTTTATATACTCTCTTCAGCCGCATTTTGTCCACTGATACCGATAAATCACTGCTAAATCTCAAAATATAAAAATCCAGCACTACAATAAAAATAAAGCTATTTCAATGCTCCTTAAGTCTTTACAAATGACTAAAAATGCATCAGCTGAACGTCACTCAGTCTATTACGGACTGTGGAATAACAGTAGGGATCTTCACCCACTTGAAGGTGCAAATCACATTAAATTTCAACTTGTGGTTCTGGTGAGTATCCTTTTGATGGCTCCCATCATGAAACGTGATCATCTCCATTTTCCTGACACTCCACGTTCAAATCTCTGTCTGTGGTGGACAGTCTGTCCTGACAGGGACAGACTTCAGTGGTGTGTCCATTGGTTGCTACATGCTGCCTCTCGGTGGTGAATGAGTTCAAGTACCAGACTTCATATTCATTTTGCTCGTGCTCTTGTTTCCTTATTCATTCAGATGCTGAAGCCTGGACTGCCTTCAGCATCTGAATGCAGCCTATTTAAAATGATTTTAACTGTTGATTTGGAAGAAATTTTAACTTAGAAATCTAAGATTTATCTTTAACTTGAGACTCCAGCGTACAAACGCTCTCGTCCTCAGAGTTTAAAAATGTCTCTTTGTTCATTTCAGTGACGTTTGTCTGCATTCTCCTTCTGTGTGTTTGCAGGCCTGCAGTCTGGATTTGTCACTCTGCCCCGACTCTCTCGCCTTGACAGACAATGTCAAGATGGAGACCTGCTGAGAGGATCCGTACCAGATTCTGGTGGCATCACACTGACACGCTCAGACTCCCTCACCTCATTCACTCTGGACCTCGGCCCCTCCCTCATGACTGAGGTGCTGAACTTGATCGACAACCCCAGGTACCTTCAGATGTCCAGTAACAGTCAGTCTGCAGGTGAGGGAGAAGAAAGAGAGGAAGAGGAAGAAGAAGACGACAGCTATCTGACCGAGACACCGGTGCAGAGCCCTGGGGTGATGTCACCTGTCTCTTCCACGGGAAGTGGGTTGTTCGGCAGAACAGAGAACATCAGGGAGCGCTCCTGTAGCTCCAAATGGACAGAGCAGGAGCAGGAGGAGGAGAGGAGGTCTCTGAGGTCTCCAGACGTGCAGACTGGTTCTCCTCAGAGACAAGAGTCTCCGATGGAGGCAGAAAGGTTCCAGAGGGCAGCTGATGTGCTGTCTCGTCATTATGGTGGAGGCTCCGTCACAGATGGAGGGATGAGCAACGATGCCACTTCTCCTGGGGGGCCCCAAAGCCGCAAAACATCACACATCTTCTCTGAGGCGGAGGAGGAAGAGATCAAAGTCTAGCTACTGTTTGCTTTGCACTACAACAGTTTGGATGTTTCAGTGCAACGGAATGTGTTCAATTCAAAATCCTCACTTTTAATACTAGAACGGATTTTCAAAATGATTCAACCTTCATGAGAACATCACAAATTATTAAAACACTCTGCCGAGCATCATAAACCCGCTCCAGGAGTAGAGTCACGTGCTTTTTTGCTCAGGGTCCAGTAGGAATCTAGTAGATACACCGTACATGTTTGGGGATTCTGTTCTGCGGACTGGAGAACTGAAGTGCAACTTTTGTGGCCTACGCATCAGTGATATGTTTTGAGAGGCAAGACTGAATCATATCCTGAAAAGATCCACTGTACCTACAGGGTACATGGATCTGGGCCTGCTTTGCTTCCTCGGACTCTGGAATCCTACATGGTGCAGAGGGAATAATGGACTTTGTCCTGTATCAGGAGATCCAGGAGGAAACTGTCTTCCAATGTGAGAGAGATAGAAGTTTGGGCATCACTGGACATTCCGAAAGGACACGATCCCAGGCAGACCTCAAAAAACAGCAAAGTTTGGGTTCAGAAGTCCTGGAGCGTTCTCGTGCTCATCACAATCGCATGGCTTGCGTCCGAGGGGAAATATCTTGTGGGATTTGGAGGTTTTTGCAGCACGTAAGATCAGGAATATTAGACATGAGGTGACCTCTTCCCTGTGAGGAATAGGCTAAGATGCCTCAGGAATATGCAGTGAATGCATCATGTTTGTAGCAGGTCATAGAAGCAAAGGGGTCTCCACAGAGTACTAGAAAGTTTTGTCATTAACCCTTTAATGTCCTGCTCAACTGATTAGTTAGGCTCAATTTGAGACTCTGTTTCTTATGAAAAGTGTTGGGGGCTCTTCTCTACTAATTGGTTGAGTCAAATAAAGTTTTGAAATACACCAGATGATGTGTCAGAATAGCCGGAAAGTTTCACTCGAGAGTTTTTTTTTCTTTGTTTGGTAAAAGTTTCAATGGAAGGGATTTTTTAAATTTGTTTATTTGTAACACTTGAGGGCTGACTGAACAGATTTGTGTTAGTTGATACAGCACAAAAAAAATTCAGTAAAGTTTAAATGATTTTCTAGAAACATAAATTCAAACGGTTGAATTGCCACTTTGTAATAACGGTGAGCTAATCTAATTGAAAGAGACTATTTTCCATAAATACAAAAATACCTGATAAATCCTTTGTTGCCATTATGACACATTTAATGTTATTACATCCTAAAATAATTACGTACGACTGATACTTCTTTTTTTTTTTACTGTTTAAAAACATGCTTGTAAATTTGGAGGGTCTAGGATATTAAATTAATTAATATCCCAATTAAATAAGATATGAAGTTAATAATTTTTTCAGCTGTGCTGTTCTTGGTGAGGACATTAAAGGGTTTTAAGGGTTCAATAATTTTGAGAGTTCTGTAGTCAGTAAAAGTAGTGTTTTGTGTTATATTTAGGGAAGAAATGCTAATTTCTTGTGTGACTGCTTGGTGCAAACCACAGATAAATTGTATATTTTGCCAATAAACCTTATATACAACGTAATATTTGTTGGTGATCAACTATCAGGTTCTGTTCTTGATGACCTCGGTCCTGGACCACAGCTTCTCTGCACCACGATTTTTTACATATTAAAGATCTTACACACAGATCGCTCCTTGTATAGGATATTTGATGCTTTTAAACTGATATTTTTGGCTTACCACATACATGAAAGAGTTACAAAAAGAGATGGAGATGATACAACTCACTTCACGTAATCCCCAGAATGAAAGATGCGATTCATCTTAAAGCAAGGGTGTCAATCTCAATCACGGAGGGGGCCAAAATTAAAAATTGAGACCACATCTGGGTTTGCCGAACAGGGCTTGTTTTCTTTACTTATTTTATAAAACTCTGAACAAACAAAGGTACTAGAAAATAGTCAAATTACAAATTTTGTCTCCCTCTCTATGAGTGGTGTTTCACAGAATAATTTCCCAAAAAAAGTTTTTATTCACAGTCATCAACAATAGCCAGAAAAATGGATTTAATAATTTTTCTAAATGTTTTTCTCTCATCCAAATCCACTCCCGGGCTTCGGGTTAGCCTGAAGTTTATTCGAGTGGCTGAATAAACGCTGATATTTGACAACAGAGGAGTGGGAGCTCACTTCTTTGCGTTCTTGCTTGACGTACTGGATATCGCACTGCATTCTGGGACATGTAGTATCTGTGGTGTTTGTGCTGTTTAAGAACTGGCCTGTTACTATAGAAATCATATATTGTCTCGCGGGCCTTGAGTTTGATATATAATGTAATATAAAGGCGAGCAGATAGAACTAACACGTTTGATGTTGTTCATTCTGGCGAGGAATGGTTCAACCCCAGCAGGCTGATGAGGAGATTGGAGACAGGTGTGGAGCCAGACTGGCAGTCAGGTTTGTGTTGGCGCCACATTCACCCTGAGGGAGATTTCAGTGTCAGGGTCTGCCCGATCTGAACCTGAGTGGTTCTTTCTCAGGTTGTTTTGGACTTCTGTGCTGGTCATGGACTGTCCATAACAAACACCATGTTGTTGCATAAGTTGGCTCTTAAGTGTACTTGGTACCAGGCCGACTTAAGCCAAAGATCTATGACGTCCAGTCTACATGTGTTCTGTGGATTTGGAGAAAGTCTATGACCGTTTGCCCCGGCCAGTCCTGTGGGGGGTGCTGCGGGAGTATGGGGTACCGGGACCATTACTGTGAGAGTTGTGTCTGTATGCTCGGTAGAAAGACAGACATGTTTCCAGAGAATGTTGGACTCCGCCAGGGTTGTCCCATGTCTCCGATTCTGTTCTTGAAATTCACGTACAGGATCTCAAGGTGCGGTCGAGGTGAGGGTCCGGTTGAGGAGCATAGAATCGCATCTCTGCTGTTTGCGGATGATGTTTAGATTAGATTAGATAACCTTTATTAGTCCCACAATGGGGAAATTGCAGGGTTACAGCAGCAGAGCATGTTACAGAATAAAAATACAGAATAACAGTAAAGTATGTGCAAATAAATTAAGGTAAATGTACAGTTGACATGTTGGGAAGTGTATTGTCCCATAGTGAAAGTGCAAGTGAGGTAGGTGTGTATGTAGTTGTGTAGGTGTGTGTGTGTGTGTGTGTTGCTAACAGTGCTGGTTGTGGAGTCTGACTGCTGCAGTGGTCCCATTGGCTTCATCAGTTCGTGACCTCCAGTAGCACTGGATCGGTTTAAAGCTGAGTGTGAAGCGGCCGGAATGAGAGTCCAAATCTGAGAGCATGGTTCCCTCCTGGTTAACGGTGGACTGTCGCCTTCAGGTTTGGGGTGAGTTGCTGCCTCAAGCGAAAGAAGTTTAAGTATCTTGGTGTCTTGTTCTCGGGTGATGGGAAAATGGACCGGGAGATGGACAGACGGTGCGGTGCAGAATCAGCAGTAATGCGGGCTTTGGATTGGTCTGTTGTGGTGAAGAAAGCGCTGAGTCGTAAGGCAAATCTCTCGATATACCGGTCCATTTAGGTTCCAGTCCTCGCCTAGGGTCATCAACTCAGGACAGTAACCAAAAGAAAGAGGTCAGGGATACAAGCGGCTATAGGACAGAAGTCTTTGTGACCTCAGGAGGCCGCTGCATGTGAAGACATAGAAATGATGCTGATCAATCTTAAATATTCTCTTTAATTTTACGTTTAACGTTACACTCAATGTGAACTCAATTTTTATTTTTTTACCCCCTCTGATTGAGTTTGACACCCCAAATTTACTTCCTTCACATCGGTATGCCACACTGTGAAAATACTACAACTCAGATACTCTGTTTAAGTAAAAGTACTCATTGCAAATTGAAACGGTCACTCGACTATAATAGAGGAGTGTTTTTGTATTGATATTCCTGCATTCATGTGAGGACCCGTGTTTCATTTCACTGCTGTAGCTGCTGAAGGTTGAGGTCATTTTAACTATTTTTTATTCTAATGAGTAGTTTAATCCTGTGAGAACCACGGATCTCTAAAGAGTCAGCTTTTCATAAGATCAGCATGTTTTCAGCTGCTTGACCAGCAGATCAGTATAAGAAGGAATTGTCTCAACTTAGAAAGACACACTTCATCCTTCAGTTTAGCCCAAATATTCAGGGTCAACACGTTTAGGGATAGATTCAAGATTCAAGATTTTTTTATTGTCATACACACAGTAGGAATATAGTTCACACTGAGCAATGAAATTCTTATTTTGCAGTTTCCCTTCACACAAATACAAAATACAATAGAAAAGAATAAAAATAAATGATAAAGCTAAAGGTATAAAGGTATAAAATATAGGAATACGTACAAAATAACAAAGTGTATCCACAGTCCGTGCAGTTTAGCAGCATTTTTGAAAAGGCCCTGAGAAGATATGGATGTAGTGCAACTATGAAATATTAAAATAGTGCATTGAGTGTAGTGCAAATGTGTAAATATACAGTTCACAGTGTTATTGGTTAGCAGGGATCCCAGGTTGAAGATAACAATAATAGTAAATTAACATTTAGCATAGCTTATGGGGAAATACTATACAATAATAATAATGAAACATAATTATCTTTTAATCAGTGCATTAATCCATTAACATGCATTAATCCAGTAACATGCAATAATCCACTAACATGCATTAATCCAGTAACATGCATTAATCCAGTAACATGCATTAATCCAGTAACATGCAATAATCCACTAACATGCATTAATCCAGTAACATGCATTAATCCAGTAACATGCAATATTCCACTAACATGCATTAATCCAGTAACATGCATTAATCCAGTAACATGCATTAATCCAGTAGCATGCATTAATCCAGTAACATGCATTAATCCAGTAAATGCATTAATCCATTTAAATTAACCACAAAAATGAACAAGGTAGAAAGAAATGAAAACAACGTAGGAAATAAAGATTGGTTCTCTTTGTTCTCTCCTGAGTGTTTGGAGGGAAACGCTATGAGGTCAAAGAGGAGGGATTTTATACATTTTTGGCGAAGTTGTGATTTTAACAAATCTAGTCACAATAAAAGTTGGTTACAGGTGAATGAGTCTGATGAAGGTGACTGTTGGTGCTTGGTCGAGGTTTTACCCTCCATAATGAGTCATTCTAGTATTTATCTTAGAACAAACATTAACCTCATTAGATGGTCAGCTGCAGGATTTGTGCTAAAAATCCTTAACATTTTTGCAAAATCCATAGAAAAAAACCCGAACTGAACCTCAAAAGTTGCAAGATTCGTCAATTAAAGGCAGACCACCAAACCATCTAATGTTCCGCCTCATTAAAAATGTCCTGTTGTGCACAGAGATGTAAAAAGTTGTCTTGTTTTGTTGTCCTTGAGGGGTTGTGGTCCA